>JBCNJP010012728.1:0-13390 GCA_039602395.1 Deinandra increscens subsp. villosa | reverse complement strand
AGTCCCTATAATGTGTGTGTATATAACCAATAAGTTGTGTTTAGGACCAATGATGGCCCAATAAGGTGTGTTTAGGGGCAATGAAGGTCAGTTGGGACTAATGAGTCCCAATTAGGTGTGTATCTAAACAATAAGCTATATTTACGACAAATTATGGCCCAATAAGGTGTGTTTAGTTGGGACCAATGAGTCCCACTAAGGTGTGTATATAACCAATACGTTCTGTTTATGACCAATAATGGCCCAATAAGGTGTGTTTAGTAGGTATTGAGGGTCGGTTGGGACCAATAAGTCCCAGTAAGGTGTGTATATAACCAATACGTTGTGTTTATGACCAATGATGGCCCAATAAAGTGTGTTTAGTGGGCAATGAGGGTCGGTTGGGACCAATAAGTCCCAGTAAGGTGTGTATATAACCAATACGTTGCGATTATGACTAATGATGGCCCAATAAGGTGTGTTTAGTGGGCAATGAGGGTCGGTTAGGACCAGTAAGTCCCAGTAAGGTGTGTATATAACCAATAAGTTGTGTTAAGGACCAATGATGGCCCAATAAGGTGTGTTTAGGGGAATGAAGGTCAGTTGGGACCAGTGAGTCCCAATAAGTTGTGTATATAACCAATAAGTTATGTTTACGACCAATTATGGCCCAATAAGATGTTTTTAGTTAGGACCAATGAGTCCCACTAAGGTGTGTATATAACCAATACGTTGTATTTAGGACCAATGATGGCCCAATAAGGTGTATTTAGTAGGGAATGAGGGTTAGTTGGGACCAATGAGTTCCTATAAGATGTGTGTATATAACCAATAAGTTTTGTTTAGGACTAATGATGGCCCAATAAGGTGTGTTTAGGGACAATGAAGGTCAGTTGGGACCAATGAGTCCCAATAAGTTGTGTATATAACCAATAAGTTGTGTTTACGACCAATTATGGCCCAATAAGATGTTTTTAGTTAGGACCAATGAGTCCCACTAAGGTGTGTATATAACCAATACGTTGTATTTAGGACCAATGATGGCCCAATAAGGTGTATTTAGTAGGGAATGAGGGTTAGTTGGGACCAATGTGTTCCTATAAGATGTGTGTATATAACCAATAAGTTTTGTTTAGGACCAATGATGGCCCAATAAGGTGTGTTTAGGGGCAATGAAGGTCAATTGGGACCAATTAGTCCCAATAAGGTGTGTATCTAAACAATAAGTTATGTTTACGACAAATTATGGCCCAATAAGATGTGTTTAGTTAGGACCAATGAGTCCCACTAAGGTGTGTATATAACCAATACGTTGTATTTAGGACCAATGATGGCCCAATAAGGTGTGTTTAGTAGGCAATGAGGGTCAGTTGGGACCAATGAGTCCCAATAAGGTGTGTATCTAAACAATAAGTTATGTTTACGACAAATTATGGCCCAATAAGGTGTGTTTAGTTGGGACCAATGAGTCCCACTAAGGTGTGTATGTAAACAATAAGCTATGTTTACGACAAATTATGGCCCAATAAGGTGTGTTTAGTTGGTACCAATGAGTCCCACTAAGGTGTGTATATAACCAATAAGTTGTGTTTACGACCAATTATGGCCCAATAAGGTGTGTTTAGTTGGGACTAATGAGTCCCACTAAGGTGTGTATATAACCAATACATTGTATTTAGGACCAATGATGTCCCAATAAGGTGTGTTTAGTAGGCAATGAGGGTTAGTTGGGACCAATGAGTCCCTAGTAAGGTGTGTGTATATAACCAATAAGTTGTGTTTAGGACCAATGATGGCCCAATAAGGTGTGTTTAGGGGAATGAAGGTCAGTTGGGACCAATGAGTCCTCAATAAGTTGTGTATATAACCAATAAGTTGTTTTTACCACCAATTATGGCCCAATAAGGTGTGTTTAGTTGGGACCAATGAGTCCCACTAAGGTGTGTATATAACCAATACGTTGTATTTAGGACCAATGATGGCCCAATAAGGTGTGTTTAGTAGGCAATGAGGGTTAGTTGGGACCAATGAGTCCCTATAATGTGTGTGTATATAACCAATAAGTTGTGTTTAGGACCAATGATGGCCCAATAAGGTGTGTTTAGGGGCAATGAAGGTCAGTTGGGACTAATGAGTCCCGATAAGGTGTGTATCTAAACAATAAGCTATATTTACGACAAATTATGGCCCAATAAGGTGTGTTTAGTTGGGACCAATGAGTCCCACTAAGGTGTGTATATAACCAATACGTTCTGTTTATGACCAATGATGGCCCAATAAGGTGTGTTTAGTAGGTATTGAGGGTCGGTTGGGACCAATAAGTCCCAGTAAGGTGTGTATATAACCAATACGTTGTATTTAGGACCAATGATGGCCCAATAAGGTGTGTTTAGTAGGCAATGAGGGTCAGTTGGGACCAATGAGTCCCAATAAGGTGTGTATATAACCAATAAGTTATGTTTACGACCAATTATGGCCCAATAAGGTGTGTTTAGTTGGGACCAATGAGTCCCACTAAGGTGTGTATATAACCAATAAGTTGTGTTTACGACCAATTATGGGCCAATAAGGTGTGTTTAGTTGGGACTAATGAGTCCCACTAAGGTGTGTATATAACCAATACAGTTGTGTTTAGGACCAATGATGTCCCAATAAGGTGTGTTTAGTAGGCAATGAGGGTTAGTTGGGACCAATGAGTCCCTATAAGGTGTGTGTATATAACCAATAAGTTGTGTTTAGGACCAATGATGGCCCAATAAGGTGTGTTTAGGGGAATGAAGGTTAGTTGGGACCAATGAGTCTCAATAAGTTGTGTATATAACCAATAAGTTGTTTTTACCACCAATTATGGCCCAATAAGGTGTGTTTAGTTGGGACCAATGAGTCCCACTAAGGTGTGTATATAACCAATACGTTGTATTTAGGACCAATGATGGCCCAATAAGGTGTGTTTAGTAGGCAATGAGGGTTAGTTGGGACCAATGAGTCCCTATAATGTGTGTGTATATAACCAATAAGTTGTGTTTAGGACCAATGATGGCCCAATAAGGTGTGTTTAGGGGCAATGAAGGTCAGTTGGGACTAATGAGTCCCGATAAGGTGTGTATCTAAACAATAAGCTATATTTACGACAAATTATGGCCCAATAAGGTGTGTTTAGTTGGGACCAATGAGTCCCACTAAGGTGTGTATATAACCAATACGTTCTGTTTATGACCAATGATGGCCCAATAAGGTGTGTTTAGTAGGTATTGAGGGTCGGTTGGGACCAATAAGTCCCAGTAAGGTGTGTATATAACCAATACGTTGTATTTAGGACCAATGATGGCCCAATAAGGTGTGTTTAGTAGGCAATGAGGGTCAGTTGGGACCAATGAGTCCCAATAAGGTGTGTATCTAAACAATAAGTTATGTTTACGACAAATTATGGCCCAATAAGGTGTGTTTAGTTGGGACCAATGAGTCCCACTAAGGTGTGTATGTAAACAATAAGCTATGTTTACGACAAATTATGGCCCAATAAGGTGTGTTTAGTTGGTACCAATGAGTCCCACTAAGGTGTGTATATAACCAATAAGTTGTGTTTACGACCAATTATGGCCCAATAAGGTGTGTTTAGTTGGGACTAATGAGTCCCACTAAGGTGTGTATATAACCAATACATTGTATTTAGGACCAATGATGTCCCAATAAGGTGTGTTTAGTAGGCAATGAGGGTTAGTTGGGACCAATGAGTCCCTAGAAGGTGTGTGTATATAACCAATAAGTTGTGTTTAGGACCAATGATGGCCCAATAAGGTGTGTTTAGGGGAATGAAGGTCAGTTGGGACCAATGAGTCTCAATAAGTTGTGTATATAACCAATAAGTTGTTTTTACCACCAATTATGGCCCAATAAGGTGTGTTTAGTTGGGACCAATGAGTCCCACTAAGGTGTGTATATAACCAATACGTTGTATTTAGGACCAATGATGGCCCAATAAGGTGTGTTTAGTAGGCAATGAGGGTTAGTTGGGACCAATGAGTCCCTATAATGTGTGTGTATATAACCAATAAGTTGTGTTTAGGACCAATGATGGCCCAATAAGGTGTGTTTAGGGGCAATGAAGGTCAGTTGGGACTAATGAGTCCCGATAAGGTGTGTATCTAAACAATAAGCTATATTTACGACAAATTATGGCCCAATAAGGTGTGTTTAGTTGGGACCAATGAGTCCCACTAAGGTGTGTATATAACCAATACGTTCTGTTTATGACCAATGATGGCCCAATAAGGTGTGTTTAGTAGGTATTGAGGGTCGGTTGGGACCAATAAGTCCCAGTAAGGTGTGTATATAACCAATACGTTGTATTTAGGACCAATGATGGCCCAATAAGGTGTGTTTAGTAGGCAATGAGGGTCAGTTGGGACCAATGAGTCCCAATAAGGTGTGTATCTAAACAATAAGTTATGTTTACGACAAATTATGGCCCAATAAGGTGTGTTTAGTTGGGACCAATGAGTCCCACTAAGGTGTGTATATAACCAATAAGTTGTGTTTACGACCAATTATGGGCCAATAAGGTGTGTTTAGTTGGGACTAATGAGTCCCACTAAGGTGTGTATATAACCAATACATTGTATTTAGGACCAATGATGTCCCAATAAGGTGTGTTTAGTAGGCAATGAGGGTTAGTTGGGACCAATGAGTCCCTATAAGGTGTGTGTATATAACCAATAAGTTGTGTTTAGGACCAATGATGGCCCAATAAGGTGTGTTTAGGGGAATGAAGGTTAGTTGGGACCAATGAGTCTCAATAAGTTGTGTATATAACCAATAAGTTGTTTTTACCACCAATTATGGCCCAATAAGGTGTGTTTAGTTGGGACCAATGAGTCCCACTAAGGTGTGTATATAACCAATACGTTGTATTTAGGACCAATGATGGCCCAATAAGGTGTGTTTAGTAGGCAATGAGGGTTAGTTGGGACCAATGAGTCCCTATAATGTGTGTGTATATAACCAATAAGTTGTGTTTAGGACCAATGATGGCCCAATAAGGTGTGTTTAGGGGCAATGAAGGTCAGTTGGGACTAATGAGTCCCGATAAGGTGTGTATCTAAACAATAAGCTATATTTACGACAAATTATGGCCCAATAAGGTGTGTTTAGTTGGGACCAATGAGTCCCACTAAGGTGTGTATATAACCAATACGTTCTGTTTATGACCAATGATGGCCCAATAAGGTGTGTTTAGTAGGTATTGAGGGTCGGTTGGGACCAATAAGTCCCAGTAAGGTGTGTATATAACCAATACGTTGTATTTAGGACCAATGATGGCCCAATAAGGTGTGTTTAGTAGGCAATGAGGGTCAGTTGGGACCAATGAGTCCCAATAAGGTGTGTATCTAAACAATAAGTTATGTTTACGACAAATTATGGCCCAATAAGGTGTGTTTAGTTGGGACCAATGAGTCCCACTAAGGTGTGTATATAACCAATAAGTTGTGTTTACGACCAATTATGGGCCAATAAGGTGTGTTTAGTTGGGACTAATGAGTCCCACTAAGGTGTGTATATAACCAATACATTGTATTTAGGACCAATGATGTCCCAATAAGGTGTGTTTAGTAGGCAATGAGGGTTAGTTGGGACCAATGAGTCCCTATAAGGTGTGTGTATATAACCAATAAGTTGTGTTTAGGACCAATGATGGCCCAATAAGGTGTGTTTAGGGGAATGAAGGTCAGTTGGGACCAATGAGTCTCAATAAGTTGTGTATATAACCAATAAGTTGTGTTTACCACCAATTATGGCCCAATAAGGTGTGTTTAGTTGGGACCAATGAGTCCCACTAAGGTGTGTATATAACCAATACGTTGTATTTAGGACCAATGATGGCCCAATAAGGTGTGTTTAGTAGGCAATGAGGGTTAGTTGGGACCAATGAGTCCCTATAATGTGTGTGTATATAACCAATAAGTTGTGTTTAGGACCAATGATGGCCCAATAAGGTGTGTTTAGGGGCAATGAAGGTCAGTTGGGACTAATGAGTCCCAATAAGGTGTGTATCTAAACAATAAGCTATATTTACGACAAATTATGGCCCAATAAGGTGTGTTTAGTTGGGACCAATGAGTCCCACTAAGGTGTGTATATAACCAATACGTTCTGTTTATGACCAATGATGGCCCAATAAGGTGTGTTTAGTAGGTATTGAGGGTCGGTTGGGACCAATAAGTCCCAGTAAGGTGTGTATATAACCAATACTTTGTGTTTATGACCAATGATGGCCCAATAAAGTGTGTTTAGTGGGCAATGATGGTTGGTTGGGACCAATAAGTCCTAGTAAGGTGTGTATATAACCAATAAGTTGTGTTGAGGGTCAATTATGGCCCAATAAGGTGTGTTTAGTTGGGATCAATGTTTCCCACTAAGGTGTGTATATAACCAATACGTTGTGATTATGACTAATGATGGCCCAATAAGGTGTGTTTAGTGGGCAATGAGGGTCGGTTGGGACCAGTAAGTCCCAGTAAGGTGTGTATATAACCAATAAGTTGTGTTAAGGACCAATGATGGCCCAATAAGGTGTGTTTAGGGGAATGAAGGTCAGTTGGGACCAATGAGTCCCAATAAGTTGTGTATATAACCAATAAGTTGTGATTACGACCAATTATGGCCCAATAAGATGTTTTTAGTTAGGACCAATGAGTCCCACTAAGGTGTGTATATGACCAATACGTTGTATTTAGGACCAATGATGGCCCAATAAGGTGTATTTAGTAGGGAATGGGGGTTAGTTGGGACCAATGAGTTCCTATAAGATGTGTGTATATAACCAATGAGTTTTGTTTAGGACCAATGATGGCCCAATAAGGTGTGTTTAGGGGCAATGAAGGTCAGTTGGGACCAATGAGTCCCAATAAGGTGTGTATCTAAACAATAAGTTATGTTTACGACAAATTATGGCCCAATAAGGTGTGTTTAGTTGGGACCAATGAGTCCCACTAAGGTGTGTATATAACCAATACGTTGTATTTAGGACCAATGATGGCCCAATAAGGTGTGTTTAGTAGGCAATGAGGGTTAGTTGGGACCAATGAGTCCCTATAATGTGTGTGTATATAACCAATAAGTTGTGTTTAGGACCAATGATGGCCCAATAAGGTGTGTTTAGGGGCAATGATGGTCAGTTGGGACTAATGAGTCCCAATAAGGTGTGTATCTAAACAATAAGCTATGTTTACGACAAATTATGGCCCAATAAGGTGTGTTTAGTTGGGACCAATGAGTCCCACTAAGGTGTGTATATAACCAATACGTTCTGTTTATGACCAATGATGGCCCAATAAGGTGTGTTTAGTAGGTATTGAGGGTCGGTTGGGACCAATAAGTCCCAGTAAGGTGTGTATATAACCAATACGTTGTGTTTATGACCAATGATGGCCTAATAAAGTGTGTTTAGTGGGCAATGAGGGTTGGTTGGGACCAATAAGTCCCAGTAAGGTGTGTATATAACCAATAAGTTGTGTTGAGGATCAATGATGGCCCAATAAGGTGTGTTTAGTTGGGACCAATGTTTCCCACTAAGGTGTGTATATAACCAATACGTTGTGATTATGACCAATGATGGCCCAATAAGGTGTGTTTAGTGGGCAATGAGGGTCGGTTGGGACCAATAAGTCCTAGTAAGGTGTGTATATAACCAATAAGTTGTGTTAAGAACCAATGATGGCCCAATAAGGTGTGTTTAGGGGAATGAAGGTCAGTTGGGACCAATGAGTCCCCATAAGTTGTGTATATAACCAATAAGTTGTGTTTACAACCAATTATGGCCCAATAAGTTGTGTTTAGTTGGGACCAATGGGTCCCACGAAGGTGTGTATATAACCAATACGTTGTATTTAGGACCAATGATGGCCCAATAAGGTGTGTTTAGTAGGCAATGAGGGTTAGTTGGGACCAATGAGTCCCTATAAGGTGTGTGTATATAACCAATAAGTTGTGTTTAGGACCAATGATGGCCCAATAAGGTGTGTTTAGGGGCAATGAAGGTCAGTTGGGACCAATGAGTCCCAATAAGGTGTGTATCTAAACAATAAGTTATGTTTACGACAAATTATGGCCCAATAAGGTGTGTTTAGTTGGGACCAATGAGTCCCACTAAGGTGTGTATATAACCAATACGTTGTATTTAGGACCAATGATGGCCCAATAAGGTGTGTTTAGTAGGCAATGAGGGTTAGTTGGGACCAATGAGTCCCTATAAGGTGTGTGTATATAACCAATAAGTTGTGTTTAGGACCAATGATGGCCCAATAAGATGTGTTTAGGGGCAATGAAGGTCATTTGGGACTAATGAGTCCCAATAAGGTGTGTATCTAAACAATAAGCTATGTTTACGACAAATTATGGCCCAATAAGGTGTGTTTAGTTGGGACCAATGAGTCCCACTAAGGTGTGTATATAACCAATATGTTGTGTTTATGACCAATGATGGCCCAATAAGGTGTGTTTAGTAGGTAATGAGGGTCGGTTGGGACCAATAAGTCCCAGTAAGGTGTGTATATAACCAATACGTTGTGTTTATGACCAATGATGTCCCAATAAAGTGTGTTTAGTGGGCAATGAGGGTCGGTTGGGACCAATAAGTCCTAGTAAGGTGTGTATATAACCAATAAGTTGTGTTGAGGATCAATGATGGCCCAATAAGGTGTGTTTAGTTGGGATCAATGTTTCCCACTAAGGTGTGTATATAACCAATACGTTGTGATTATGACCAATGATGGCCCAATAAGATGTGTTTAGTGGGCAATGAGGGTCGGTTGGGACCAATAAGTCCCAGTAAGGTGTGTATATAACCAATAAGTTGTGTTAAGGACCAATGATGGCCCAATAAGGTGTGTTTAGGGGAATGAAGGTCAGTTGGGACCAATGAGTCCCAATAAGTTGTGTATATAACCAATAGGTTGTGTTTACGACCAATTATGGCCCAGTAAGGTGTTTTTAGTTGGGACCAATGAGTCCCACTAAGGTGTGTGTATAACCAATACGTTGTATTTAGGACCAATGATGGCCCACTAAGGTGTATTTAGTAGGGAATGGGGGTTAGTTGGGACCAATGAGTTCCTATAAGATGTGTGTATATAACCAATAAGTTTTGTTTAGGACCAATGATGGCCCAATAAGGTGTGTTTAGGGGCAATGAAGGTCAGTTGGGACCAATGAGTCCCAATAAGGTGTGTATCTAAACAATAAGTTATGTTTATGACAAATTATGGCCCAATAAAGTGTGTTTAGTGGGCAATGAGGGTCGGTTGGGACCAATAAGTCCCAGTAAGGTGTGGATATAACCAATAAGTTGTGTTGAGGACCAATGATGGCCTAATAAGGTGTGTTTAGTTGGGAACAATGTTTCCCACTAAGGTGTGTATATAACCAATACGTTGTGATTATGACCAATGATGGCCTAATAAGGTGTGTTTAGTGGGCAATGAGGGTCGGTTGGGACTAATAAGTCCCAGTAAGGTGTGTATATAACCAATAAGTTGTGTTAAGGACCAATGATGGCCCAATAAGGTGTGTTTAGGGGAATGAAGGTCAGTTGGGACCAATGAGTCCCAATAACTTTTGTATATAACCAATAAGTTGTGTTTACAACCAATTATGGCCCAATAAGGTGTGTTTAGTTGGGACCAATGAGTCCCACTAAGGTGTGTATATAACCAATACGTTGTATTTAGGACCAATGATGGCCCAATAAGGTGTGTTTAGTAGGCAATGAGGGTTAGTTGGGACCAATGAGTCCCTATAAGGTGTATGCATTTAACCAATAAGTTGTGTTTAGGACCAATGATGTCCCAATAAGGTGTGTTAGGGGAATGAAGGTCAGTTGGGACCAATGAGTCCCAATAAGTTGTGTATATGACCAATAAGTTGTGTTTACGACCAATTATGGACCAATAAGGTGTGTTTAGTTGGGACCAATGAGTCCCACTAAGGTGTGTATATAACCAATACGTTGTATTTAGGACCAATGATGGCCCAATAAGGTGTGTTTAGTAGGCAATGAGGGTTAGTTGGGACCAATGAGTCCCTATAAGGTGTGTGTATATAACCAATAAGTTGTGTTTAGGACCAATGATGGCCCAATAATGTGTGTTTAGGGGCAATGAAGGTCATTTGGGACTAATGAGTCCCAATAAGGTGTGTATCTAAACAATAAGCTATGTTTACGACAAATTATGGCCCAATAAGGTGTGTTTAGTTGGGACCAAGTAGTCCCACTAAGGTGTGTATATAACCAATATAATTGTGTTTATGACCAATGATGGCCCAATAAGGTGTGTTTAGTAGGGTAATGAGGGTCGGTTGGGACCAATAAGTCCCAGAATAAGTCCCAGTAAGGTGTGTATATAACCAATACGTTGTGTTTATGACCAATGATGTCCCAATAAAGTGTGTTTAGTGGGCAATAAGGGTCGGTTGGGACCAATTAGTCCCAGTAAGGTATGTATATAACCAATAAGTTGTGTTGAGCACCAATGATGGCCCAATAAGGTGTGTTTAGTTGGGATCAATGTTTCCCACTAAGGTGTGTATATAACCAATACGTTCTGTTTATGACCAATGATGGCCCAATAAGGTGTGTTTAGTAGGTATTGAGGGTCGGTTGGGACCAATAAGTCCCAGTAAGGTGTGTATATAACAAATAAGTTGTGTTAAGGACCAATGATGGCCCAATAAGGTGTGTTTAGGGGAGTGAAGGTCAGTTGGGACCAATGAGTCCCAATAAGTTGTGTATATAACCAATAAGTTGTGTTTACGACCAATTATGGCCCAATAAGGTGTTTTTAGTTGGGACCAATGAGTCACACTAAGGTGTGTGTATAACCAATACGTTGTATTTACGACCAATGATGGCCCAATAAGGTGTGTCTAGTAGGGAATGAGGGTTAGTTGGGACCAATGAGTCCCTATAAGATGTGTGTATATAACCAATAAGTTTTGTTTAGGACCAATGATGTCCCAATAAGGTGTGTTTAGGGGAATGAAGGTCAGTTGGGACCAATGAGTCCCAATAAGTTGTGTATATGACCAATAAGTTGTGTTTACGACCAATTATGGACCAATAAGGTGTGTTTAGTTGGGACCAATGAGTCCCACTAAGGTGTGTATATAACCAATACGTTGTATTTAGGACCAATGATGGCCCAATAAGGTGTGTTTAGTAGGCAATGAGGGTTAGTTGGGACCAATGAGTCCCTATAAGGTGTGTGTATATAACCAATAAGTTGTGTTTAGGACCAATGATGGCCCAATAATGTGTGTTTAGGGGCAATGAAGGTCATTTGGGACTAATGAGTCCCAATAAGGTGTGTATCTAAACAATAAGCTATGTTTACGACAAATTATGGCCCAATAAGGTGTGTTTAGTTGGGACCAAGTAGTCCCACTAAGGTGTGTATATAACCAATATAATGTGTTTATGACCAATGATGGCCCAATAAGGTGTGTTTAGTAGGTAATGAGGGTCGGTTGGGACCAATAAGTCCCAGAATAAGTCCCAGTAAGGTGTGTATATAACCAATACGTTGTGTTTATGACCAATAATGTCCCAATAAAGTGTGTTTAGTGGGCAATAAGGGTCGGTTGGGACCAATTAGTCCCAGTAAGGTATGTATATAACCAATAAGTTGTGTTGAGCACCAATGATGGCCCAATAAGGTGTGTTTAGTTGGGATCAATGTTTCCCACTAAGGTGTGTATATAACCAATACGTTCTGTTTATGACCAATGATGGCCCAATAAGGTGTGTTTAGTAGGTATTGAGGGTCGGTTGGGACCAATAAGTCCCACTAAGGTGTGTATATAACAAATAAGTTGTGTTAAGGACCAATGATGGCCCAATAAGGTGTGTTTAGGGGAGTGAAGGTCAGTTGGGACCAATGAGTCCCAATAAGTTGTGTATATAACCAATAAGTTGTGTTTACGACCAATTATGGCCCAATAAGGTGTTTTTAGTTGGGACCAATGAGTCACACTAAGGTGTGTGTATAAGCAATACGTTGTATTTACGACCAATGATGGCCCAATAAGGTGTGTCTAGTAGGGAATGAGGGTTAGTTGGGACCAATGAGTCCCTATAAGATGTGTGTATATAACCAATAAGTTTTGTTTAGGACCAATGATGGCCCAATAAGGTGTTTTTAGGGGCAATGAAGGTCAGTTGGGACCAATGAGTCCCAATAAGGTGTGTATCTAAACAATAAGTTATGTTTACGACAAATTATGGCCCAATAAGGTGTGTTTAGTTGGGACCAATGAGTCCCACTAAGGTGTGTATATAACCAATACGTTGTATTTAGGACCAATGATGGCCCAATAAGGTGTGTTTAGTAGGTAATGAGGGTCAGTTGGGACCAATGAGTCCCAATAAGGTGTGTATCTAAACAATAAGTTATGTTTACGACAAATTATGGCCCAATAAGGTGTGTTTAGTTGGGACCAATGAGTCCCACTAAGGTGTGTATATAACCAATAAGTTGTGTTTACGACCAATTATGGCCCAATAAGGTGTGTTTAGTTGAGACTAATGAGTCCCACTAAGGTGTGTATATAACCAATACGTTGTATTTAGGACCAATGATGTCCCAATAAGGTGTGTTTAGTAGGCAATGAGGGTTAGTTGGGACCAATGAGTCCCTAGTAAGGTGTGTGTATATAACCAATAAGTTGTGTTTAGGACCAATGATGGCCCAATAAGGTGTGTTTAGGGGAATGAAGGTCAGTTGGGACCAATGAGTCTTAATAAGTTGTGTATATAACCAATAAGTTGTGTTTAGGACCAATGATGGCCCAATAAGGTGTGTTTAGTAGGTAATGAGGGTCAGTTGGGACCAATGAGTCCCAATAAGGTGTGTATATAACCAATAAGTTGTGTTTACGACAAATTATGGCCCAATAAGGTGTGTTTAGTTGGGACCAATGAGTCCCACTAAGGTGTGTATATAACCAATAAGTTGTGTTTACGACCAATTATGGCCCAATAAGGTGTGTTTAGTTGAGGACTAATGAGTCCCACTAAGGTGTGTATATAACCAATAAGTTGTATTTAGGACCAATGATGGCCCAATAAGGTGTGTTTAGTAGGCAATGAGGGTTAGTTGGGACCAATGAGTCCCTATAAGGTGTGTGTATATAACCAATAAGTTGTGTTTAGGACCAATGATGGCCCAATAAGGTGTGTTTAGGGGAATGAAGGTCAGTTGGGACCAATGAGTCCTAATAAGGTGTGTATATAACCAATAAGTTGTGTTTAGGACCAATGATGGCCCAATAAGGTGTGTTTAGTAGGTAATGAGGGTCAGTTGGGACCAATGAGTCCCAATAAGGTGTGTATCTAAACAATAAGTTATGTTTACGACAA
>JBCNJP010012727.1:0-13391 GCA_039602395.1 Deinandra increscens subsp. villosa | reverse complement strand
AAGATTAAATCTGATTCCGAATACAATTATGTTTAATATTAAGTTTAAATATTATGTATAATTAATTAGGTTTAAATTTAATATTATATTTAATAAATGTATTTATGTTTGGTAATATTATGTTTTTGAGTAATTAATTAGGTTTAAATGTTTAAAACAAATACTTTTGGAAATAAAAAAAGTTAAAAAACACAAAGTAAACCGTTTGCGGAGACGGATGACCCTGGCAGCGCCGCACACTGGGTGTGCGCCTTCCACGTCAGATGGACGTGTGACGCCAAAAGCGTGTTACAGTCAGTCTAATAAGTGTTTCAACGATAACAATAAATTAAAAAAAAATCTAATAATAATAATAAGAAGAAGAAGAAGAAGAAGAAGAAATAATAATAATAAGTGAATTAGTGTATTAACTTTAATATGTAAAAAAAAGGCTTTACGGGGGTGTAAGCCCCTTTATGCCCCCATATAAGCTTGTCAATGTCATACAGACATTTCCTGACACCTCGGCTGATGTGCCTTACACCTCCCGTAAAGAGCTTTACACTCCCATATAAGGGTGTGGATTTAGAGAAGGTTGTGGATATAGGAGGTCCCGTTTTAAATGATACATTGGGTCATATCTAGCAATGACTTTAACTTACATCCACTCTAACACCCCAACCTCTCCCAGCTTAGATGCCGGGACTCGAACCCTAGACCTCCCAGTTATAATGGTCTCGGAGTACAGTTGGGCCAGAAGGCTGATGGTCCGAACTATGATATATAGGGCCGGAAATAAATTAAACGTTCAACGACGTTTGGCCAGAAATTCATTTATGTTTTTCTCGTTTGATAAAATAAACAAAAAGTTTTTTTTTCGTTAGTTAAATGAACAAATACGATAATAACTCACATTCATTCATTTGTGTTTTTGAACGTTCGGTAAGGTATTTGTAAGTTTTTCATTTGTTTACCCTCATTTATTAGTTTTTTTATATTTTTAATAGTTACTCTATTACCGAGCATTTAAACTGTAATTCTTGGTTATTTGAAGTCTGAATCTTGTTAAAAATTCGGTCATTTAAAACTTAGATGTTTAATATTTCTAACTCGTGTTTTTAGATAGTTATGTTTATGACTATAATGTCAATTGTCACGTGCTTAAATGTAAATTTATTTAAAGTGATTAAGTCTGATGATTGCGATGAACAATGTTAATATATTTTTTTTAAATAGTATATGTTTGTTTAGGTTGTGAACAAGTTAAACTCTTTAACAAATAAACACTAACATCATGAATTGCCTAATGATGATTCTAGCTGCTTTGAGTAAAGAACTCTGATTTCTGCTAAAATTCAATCACATGAATTGTTATTGATCATGAAAAAACCAACAATTATGTTCTACCCCTTAATCATGTACACAACTAAATTGCATCTAAGATCAATGGATCTCATTTCTAGTATGCTAACCAAAAGTTGCAGCTCAACATTGTCATACACATGCTTCGAGTCAAAGCCATGAAGGTTTCTCAAGTCAAACTCAAGTTTACATCCATTTCGATTTGCTTGAATGGCTGACGGGCGGTGGAGTTTTCGCATTCCTGTTTCCATCGACACCTTAAACAAACCGGATAAAACCCATGTCACAAACAAGCCAGATAAGTTTTATAACCGAGTGATGGTCGAGTTTCCAATGAAGTTTGACTTACAGGGAGGGTCAACTCCTCCAAGTGAGGATCTTCTTGTTCTGTCCAGTGGCTGGACTCCAGTTAAAGACTGCCGCCGTGATGGCCTAGTGGTAACAGGTGGCGTTGTTAGCGTTGATGATTGCACTTCATTAGTTTTCGGTTGAATCCTGCAAAGAACATGATAATATGAGTGAATGAGTTGGTTTGTTTGTTCATAAACTAAGTGGGATTTTAGAACTTTTTCGTTCCACCAACCGTTTTTCGGAGCCGTTAATCAGTTTGCCAATGGTCCGAAGCGATTTCCTGATATGCGAGGACTTCACATTTGCAGTGCTGCCTCTGATTTCCGAAGAAATTATGATTTCATTTCTGATTGACACTTGAGATTCAGGTGTTTTCGGTAGCACAAGGGGTTTCACTTGTCGGTTTTTCAAAGCAGAATTTGGCGCCATTGGACTCTTGGGAGTTCTTTCCGTCGTTGTAGTTGACTGCCTTTGGCCGTGGTAATGGCGATCTTGGTTCCAGTTTGTTGACACTTTGTGGTTCCTTCTCCCCCAGTTGTTTTTTAAGGCTCTCAATCTGTTCTTTAAGATCCATCACCTCCCTGCTTTCCTTATTCAATCGAGCTGCACCAAGTTCAACCGTAGAAGCTCGTTGAGCAAACTTCAATGTACTAACTGTTTCGCCAAAAGAATCACTTTCTGGGCTCACATGAGCAAACATCAAAGTCTTTGCATTTCCACCTGCACATTTCGTACATATAAACCCGATCAGAGTCAACTTTATGATAAAAGATAAACCGAGCTGCTTGCATTATATACATATATACCTAATGAGTTCTGAAGGAGTAATGTGAGCTTGCTGTTTCTGTAGGGAATGTATGAGTTCTTCTGAGATAAAGCTGTGATTACATCTCCTAAACAAGAAAGTGACTTGTTTATATATTGAGCTTCTTTTAGCCCTTCACCGGTTACTTCCGATTTATCCACCCTTTCACTTCCTGCTAAATCAACCAAATGAAGACAGCTACGAGTCGTCCCTCCATTTACATCCTTTCCATGCACATGCACCGTCAAAATGCTGAAATAACAAAAGACATCACAACTCGTTAAATTCAAAATTACAGTGTTTTTAACCCGTTACCCGACCAACCCATTATTACACTATGTTAAAACTTAAAGAAATGTTTGTAATCTGAGGACCTGTGGGACCGGCTGCTTTGGTTATTCAGAGCTGTTGAGCTCACAGCACGGTTCACTTGACCACTTCTCATTAAGTTTAGGACATCGGCGGTTGACTTCACCGAGTGAATTGTTGCATCAGGAAGGCTCAATCCGTTCTCACTTGTGCAGCTGCGGATCTCCAATTTGCTGGTGGATGCAGAATCACCGGTCAATAGATCTCTCACTTGTTCGTTGTATATTTCCACCATTTGTACAAAAATCTCGTATTTTAGAACGTCTTTTCTTCTATTTGATAGATCAAATAGATCATTGAGAGCTAAATAGTTGATACCCATTTCTTTTCTTGATGCACCAGTAGGGCCACACTATGAAAATTAAACATAACATCAGACAAAAATAAAATAGACCCACAACTTTTACTCCAGAAAGGGTAGTAAAGATATTATCTCACCATTGTATGTGTTTTCCCGGATCCTGTCTGCCCATACGCAAAAATGCACACGTTATAACCATCCATAACCGATCTAATAAGTGGTTGGGTGTCTGCAAATACTTCCTCTGATAAAAATTCAAAATGTTAGAATTTAACGAGCCTGTAGAATCTTACATATAAAAACAGTATAAAAAGTGGCTCAATATATTCACCTTGAGTGGCAGTTGGACCAAAGATACGGTTGAATTGGAACAACTTCTTTCCATCTTTATTCGGTTTTAAGGGATCCAGAACAACTAATGAGCCATCTTCTCCAATAAAATCGATCACATTTTTTGTGTCAGATCTAAATGGAGGTCTGATCCTGCAGTATACTCGAATATTTCCTGAAATATGTAGAATTATAAGATAATAACGAATAACATTATTTGCATTTTGTTAACATTAATAATAATAAGAAACAAGATATACCTTTCAGATCCTGGACCATATTGTATAAACTCCGGTTTTCTTGAACCACTTTATGATATCCCTGAGCAGCATTGCATAATTCCTCTATTTGACTCTCTGAAAAGTGAAAAACCATGTATAAATATCAATATTTATACAAATTCTATATTTTTTTAATCTTTTTGTAAAAAATTGAAATATTTGGACATTGAAAAGAATCTTGGCCCATACCCATTTGTTTTAGATCATTCCGGAATTGGGACTTCAAGTCTGCGAATTCCGCCTTTGTATTCGACAGTAGCCCCTTTAAGCTCTGCAATATGAAGATATAATTGACAATGAGGCAATGGCTTAATATATTTTAGTTAGTTTTAGTGTTGAGAAAAACAAAAAGAAAGCATACCAGTAGCTTTTCTTCCTGTACTTGAACCACCTGCAAGTGGTTGCAATCACGGGCTTGATGATACTGCAACAAAGTTTTCGAGAATCTTTTAATAAGGGCTTACTATTACTACAATTGCAATTGATTTATTTATATGAATACATTAATCCACATACCTTGACATTTTCAATTGTGGATAAATCTGGTGATGATGAAGTTGCTGAACTAGTAACTGATCCGCTTCCATCTGTTGATAGGTCTTTGGAAATAGTATTCAACTAAAATACAAGAAAAATATGCAGATGTCAACATTGTGATGAAATAAACTAAATTATTAATACAAAGCCTAATCTAAATCATCTTCTGGTAAATAACTAAATACGATACCATAGGGGACTTGTATTGAAGTTGTTCCTCCAAAGTACTCGAAATCATCTTACTAAGCAACTTCAAGGAATCCTGTTTAACGATAAATCGGTTATAACTTGTAGACTTTTTATGTTAGACCAACAAAAATGAAGGCATAAAAAGATGACAGTAGTTACCGAATTTCCATTACGAACTGAAGACAGCAAGTTACCATCTAAGTTCTCTTTTGAATCAATCATACATTCAGCTAAGGCCTTGACAATCAAATCTACAAGATACCAAATGAGCATCAAAGTGAAAATCACATCATTTCTGGGATCCAAGATTCATATCAATCAAATGTATAATAAACCTTCAAGTTTCTGAGTGTCATTTTGAGATGGTGGTTGCTTTTCTAAATTGGCAGACAAATCCACTTGCTTGTTGTAGTTTAAACACATTGCTGGTCTAGGGTCCCTACCATTTGAATGCTGCATAATCAAAGGTGATCTGAAATCATGCTTAAAAGATCCATTCCCCTTTTTCTTCTGTTTCCTATCATTGTACTCTTTAAGCCCCAAAACACAATCAACAATCTTAGCAGACGAACCCGCCACCATATTATCCTAAAAAAACATTCATAACATAACTAGATTCATAATAAAACCAAAAAATTAATAAAAATAAATAAAAAAGATTGTGAAATCAAATGTACCCTTTCGAAAACAGAAGCTTCAAAGACAGGAAGCTTTAACCCTTCTACTGCTTTCAAAAAATTCCTAACATTCTCAAAGAATTGATATGCGGGCAACGGCTGCGAATCCCATGTAAAGGATTGAGAAGGAAATCTACTGATCTCAACAACCTTTATAACCAAAAATCAAAAACAAGCACATCACTAATCATGAATCCGACAATTTTCCAGAATAGGGGCAAAAATACTAAATTGTACAATTGGTGGTGTTAATCTAGATTATTATCGAAAAATCCTACCTTTGGGACGGACCCTGGTTCGATCTCGTTAATCGCGTGGCAGAGAATCAGCCCATTTCTTAAACAAGAAATGAACTGTTTCTCTGATGGCTGATTTGGTAACCCTAATGGGCCAACGATACTCTCAAGCCAGTCAGTAGCTTGAAACCTCCTAAAAGCTATAAAAAAAATTCAAGAAAGTTGAAAAAGAATTCAGAATCAAGAACGTTTAATTGAAATTGATATAAGAAAGTACGATTTTACCTGCTTCTTGGGCTTTTCTTGAAGCCAGATTCAGATCATCCCCTGCCCTTGATGCGATCACCTCCATTAATTTTCGCAATCTGAAACTGATCTCTTCCGAATCTGTTCTTAATGTTCAGAAAACCCTAAATTCTATAGAGAGAGAGAAAGAAGAAAGTGAATAAGTTGTTGGTTTAAGAAACATGGGATGGGATTCTGGAATTTTCAATTACGTTTTGCAGAGAAGACCGTTAGGGCTATTTGAATTCAAATCTGTAGTGGCCCGATAAAGAGAAAAGTCAGCCCAATTAACGGCTGTACAAAATAGAAATTACTTGGCTAAATTTTTGGTGGTTAAAATGTAAGTTCTATAATTAAAAAGTCACCGCTTTAAAGCAGGTATTTTTTCTAAAAATATCTTGGAACTCTTTTATCATGTAATTTTGTATGTCGCGGTTAAGGTTATATTTTTCATCTCAAAATCATTTACAATCTGAGTCATTTTCATATTTGTGGTTTGTGGGTTTTCGTAAGTTTCATATAAAATCGTGTTTTTCTTCTTGGCTTTTCTAATCTTTTAAAATCTTGTCATTTCATTCACCTCGTTTCGTTAAGTTCGTCCAATATTCTGTTTAAGTCACCATTTAAAATGAGGGTAAATTGTAAATTAACAAACACCTAAATTTTATTCCCCATCTAATAACCATTCTCCCAAACAACCAAACGAACGTAGCTTCTAAACAATCAAAGATAAATATACTCGGAAGTAAATACCATATGCAAGTAATGAAACCGGTTATCACAAGCAAGAAACCTTAAATTGCCCAACCATCTTTTTCTCTAAACTCGTTACGCTCGGATACAAAATAATGAAAACAAAAGTTATAAATTAATAACAAGCGTAATATTTTAATCCAATTTATTATAATCCATTATATTATAATCCATTTTAATATAATCCTTAATATTTAATTCACTTATATAAGGTACCTTCTAAAAAACTTTCATTACATTCTCTTTCTTTTTATTAAACTTACTATTTAAATCTTAGACTTTAAAAAAAAAAAATTCTTTTATTTTTATCGCTAAACGTTGTTGATGATAGGAATCAAATTGTTTAACATTGATTTTGACAGAGATTTGTCAAGCAAATCAAAGGAATCGAATGTCTTGAATCTTGATCTTTGAGTTTTACATATATACATATTTATACTACACGTCGGTTTAGAAGAAACCGACATAACCATTAACCGACATATACATTTACAAGAGACACACACAACTATTGACTATTGACACTTTTAAACCTAAACTTTAACTTTGAGATATTGACGAGATTAGTCCAACAATCACCCCCCTAATCTCGTTCGATATCTTGAAAGCTCTTCATGTTCAAATCTTCATTTATTTCTTCGAGCTTGTAAAGTGTAGTAATCTTTGAGTTTGAACTTTGGCTTCCTTGCTTGCTTTTGAATCCTTGCTTTATCACATGTTGTTGAATCAACTTTGTTGTGCTAATCTTCCTTGTATGATCTTCATTTTGTTCTCCTGGCAAACACGCCTTTTGATCGTTTGAGTAGAGTGGTCTGTTGTAGTTTCCATCTTGATTGATCTTGATTCCCTTTCTTCTTTTTCTGTGATTCGATTTCATTCTGGCTCTTTGATTCCATCTGATCAAGTCCTTCTGATTCTGGAGTGAAGTTAGATGCGGAGCGGTCCTTTGCTTCGATGCTATCCATGCCGAAATCGATTTTTTTTTATCTGGATTGATAATTGATTTTGAAACATACAACATACACGGTTCTTGTTTAAGATTGAGTCCTTCCAATCTTTAATTGTTTTGTTCCTTGATTTGATACAATCTGCAGTCCTTCGCCGATTGCAAGTGTTTGATCCTTCGGTCCTTTGAGGGTCAATTTTTGTTAGAGATGCAACAGTCCTTCGTAGATCCCTGATTTCAATCCGTCGGTCCTTTGCGGGTTGAGTCGATGATTAGGATTGAGTCCTTCCAATCCTTGATTTGTTTTCCAGATTGAGTCCTTCCAATCCGGATTTTATTTGAGAATCGAATTGAGTCCTTCCATTTTGATTCTCAAACTTTTGGGTGTCATGTTTTCTTAGAAAATGTCAACAGTGGCTATTTGGTTTGGAATCACTAATATTTGACTAGAGTTTCTAAATCTCGTTTGAAAACTCCAAGCCAAATGTAAAGTCAATCTTAATTTCTTTGAGTGAATTGTGTCCTTTCAATATCAAATGTATTTAGAAGTTATAATCAACATTGTTTTGGCATTTTGTTTCCCAAAATTCATTAACAGAATAGCCCAAATTATTTGTCAAAACCACGGGTCTAAAATATTCCTTATGGTGTATACCCCCAAACCAAAATAAATTATGATATAAGTTGTAATGGGGTTTTGGCAGAACCTGTTTTAGGTTTTAATAACCCTTGAGAGGGTAGTCGCTGATCGGAGATAGAGGCAGTGGACTTCTATATTTTTTTGTTCATGTCCGTTGATTGCGAACCAGAGGAGATCCCAAAGAGCAATTTTGCTCCTTATGTCTTCAAGCGACGCGTCTAAGGCTTGATTGAAGAGATGTGATGATCAATTTTGACCATCGATGTTGCCGGCGTGAATACGACTTACGTCGTGTTGCAGGTTGTCGAAGATGAGGAAGACGCAGGCATCCCCGAGGCTTCGCTTCGGTCTTCGATTGTTGATGGCGACTTGGGATTTCCGGTATGTATACTTTCTGGTTCCAGTTGCGATTTGTATGTTGTTCGGCCTTGTGAAAAATGTTGTGGAACTAGTCCTTCGATTCCGATTGTCTTCAACAGGGAGTATCAATCACGATGTTGCAGTCTTTGTTGAAGAAGGGGCGATCCCCTTGATTATGCCGATGGTCGCTGCGTGAGGGATTAACGAGACCGAGTCTCAATTCCTGTGATTTCGAAGATGCGGATGAGAGTCCGTTCCACCCGATATTGTTCTTCGATTGTTGACAGCGAACACAGAAGAATTTCTCCGATAATCTTCAAGTTCCGATTTGAAGAATACTTCGCAGGTTCCGATTCCCTTGATCTTGAGCGGCTGTGATCGAGAACGATCCTTTGTCTTGGACACAACGGCTTCGAATGTTTGAGAGATTGATTCCTTATCAATGCTCTGATACCAATTTGATAGGAATCAAATTGTTTAACATTGATTTTGACAGAGATTTGTCAAGCAAATCAAAGGAATCGAATGTCTTGAATCATGATCTTTGAGTTTTACATATATACATATTTATACTACACGTCGGTTTAGAAGAAACCGACATAACCATTAACCGACATATACATTTACAAGAGACACACACAACTATTGACTATTGACACTTTTAAACCTAAACTTTAACTTTGAGATATTGACGAGATTAGTCCAACAGTTGACACTTGTCATCCTCATAAGGTTCTCTTAGTTTTTTTATTTATAACTTTTAAAATATGACATTTTATAAGATCATTGGCAACGCTAAAAACCATCATTCCTACAAGCAGTCCTAATTATCAATCATATTAGTTTTTACCCTCCTCCCCAAAAACTTTTTACCCCAACTCATCACTTCCTACAAACACCCCAATTTATCCCATTTAATATTGTGTGTGTGAGTGGAATAAAAAAAAAACTAGGGTCGGCCCTTAGCTACGGGCAAACCACACAATCCACTTGAAGGGCACCATAGCCCAACGCTAGCCCTTCACAAGGGCCCTACCACGTCACATAGGTGGAAGTCAGCTAAGTCGCGATGCTGCTGATCTAAATACTTTACATTTGTGATATTTGGTGTGCTTATTTTATCTATGTTATGTTTTGATGCAAGTTTCAATCAAAATCAAAGCTGATGTGATAATATACAAGTCAAATAAACACTTACATACAAGTTGTTAAAGTTGTATACATATTTCACGTGGATGTACTTTTGGTATATATCTTTATGCATAAGCTATTAATGCTTTTTTTTTCATTAATAACTTTCAAAATATGATATTTACAAAATTTTAAATAATACCATTGTGACATGTTGTTTTTATCTATGTTTTGATGTAAGTTTTGTTCAAAACGGAGTTTTGCATGATAATGTATAAGTCACGTACTCGCATAAGCACTTATATACAGATGCTTAAAGTTATATACATATTCGGCATCACTTAGTTCCACGGACACATAAACACTTATAGACATATCGTTAAAGTTGTGTATATTCGGCGTCACTTTATTCCATGCAGTGGCGGACCTAGGCATTGGCCTAGGGGTTCGCCCGACCCCCATGAATTTTTTATGTGGTGTGCTATTTTTCTGATTATTTATAAACCGAACCCCAAGAAATTTGGTAACCGAACCCCATAGTAAGAAAAACTTGATGTGAAGAAAGAATCATTTTTGTTAGTAAACTTTTTGTGTTTTAGTTTGGACTTGCAGGTTTAATGGAGATAGAAATACGAAGAAGAAGGAGGAAAAAAAGATTGAAGTAAGCTACAGAGTCGGGTACTAAAGTTTTGTTGTTTTCCTTTTATTTCTCGTAAATGTAAATACTGCATTTTGTACTTTGTCATTGATGGTTTGCAAGTGTACTCCACGATTGAGACACATGTCTTCTAACATGTGGATCATTTATTGAATTTTACTTTTTAATTACAAGTGTATAACTAATATTATGTTTTCTTTTTTAGTTCCTATTTTAATTTTAATACTTATTAAGTTTATTGATTTTTATTTTTCAATTGATTGATCATGTTTTATTTTTTTAATAAATTTTAGTAAGAAATATTAAATCTAAACTCATTAGTTTTTTTTTTCTTTTCAATATTTATATAAGTAAAAATGATTTAACTTTTATAAGTGAAAAAGAAGTTAAATATATAAAATATAACTTTTTGATGATGTAGTTTGCGCAAACAAAATCATGTTTACTTGATTAATATTCAGAAGTAAGTAAGCTAATAGTACTAAAATAATCTCATTGTGTAAATGTCTATATAAAAGAATTCATTCTTGACCCGACCCAACTCAAACCGCCCTGAACAAAGTTAATATTTAACCTTAGACAGTTGACCCCAAAACTTTCCGACCCCCATAAAAAAAAATTCTAGGTTCGCCACTGATTCCATGGCTCAATGTCCCGTGACACTAATTTCTTATCACGATTTAACATGGTATAAGTATGCAACGGTTTAGTGTTGGTTTAATGTTAATCATTACTAAAAAAAATTACTAAAGGCCCAAAGTTTCAGGCTCAAGCTCAACTAAATTGAACTATTTTGGGCCATATTCAGCCCAAAAAGTTACAAATCCAAATGATAAGATTTTTAAAACTAAGGGGCTGTTTTGTTCGATCTGTTTCATTAAGTGCTATATGAATAAGCGTTTGGATGGTAAAGACTTGTGTAGAAGACTGGATGAATAAGACATTTTTAAGGTAAATCTCTTAGCGATTGAGACATTTTTACCATTTAGAGGTTTCCAAACAAACAGTCTGTATCTGTGCGATTCAGACAATTTACCATTCAGACTTCATAAGAGGTAAACCAAACAGCCCCTAAAAGTAAATTGAACCGATTTCGAAAAAAAACTTGAACGTTTTTAAAGACTTAGAAAGTATTTTGTTATGACATAAATATAAAAGTTTGTTTACTTACAACTATAAGATATCAAAAATATATAAACATAACAATAAAATATACTTTAAAAAAACCTCTTTATAAATCGACTAAGCTTATAAAGTTATCCATTTTAACCTACTTTTAGTTTATTTTTAATACTCAATAAATCGGTCACTTAATCAAATTTTTTTCCCAAATAATATGTTAGCTATAATTACTCTTGAGTAATCAAAATTTAATTTAGACGTAACGATCATATAAAGAAATAACTAGTATTTTGATAAGAAATAAGTCAACGTAATTTTGTTTGGTCCAAGTTAATTTGTGTTAAATTATTTGATCATGGATAACATATTAAAATATAGGATATAATAAACAAGAGACATGCAATACAAGGCTTATATTAGGTAGTGATGATAATAAATTCCACGTGGATACTGTTAGGCGACCAAAATTGATTGGCGGTTTAATATTCCGTAGCAGTTTGGAACCGTCTTAGATTTATTATTTCACTAATGCATTCTCTTTGCATCATCGGTCCCATTCCTTCAAAAAAAAAAAAAAACAATATTATTTTGAGTTTCTTAATAACATTTTCAAACCTCTCTTAAAAAAAGTTTTGGTGGCAGTTACACGTAGGTACTTGGTACACGAACGCAATCGTTTAAAACCCCGATTCACCCTGCCGGTCTGACCGGTTAAACCATAACCGAAGACTAAGGTGATTCGGATCATCGAGTGTGCTCGTTAAGTCGAGTTCCAATCTAACATTTAATTAACCGATGGTTATTACGGTTTAACCGGTCTACACACGCAACTAGCTCTCGCTAATTGATGTATTTTGTTTAGGACTTATAAATTATAAATTATTCAAATGATTAAAATATGTCACACATATATATGACTGATGACCCGTTCCCTATAAATTCACCCCTCTACTCCATTCAACACCATCACTATTAGCTACAAACTTACTAATTTTATAGTCATGAATATTGATCATCATCGTCAACTTCATTCTCTGCCCCGAACCAACAGCTGCAACAGCAACTCCGCAATAATCCCGTCTCATTACATCTCCTCAACCGACGACAAACCACTCCCGACCGCATCAGGCTGCGGTTTCCGCTTCTTCCGATCCCACTTAGGCATCTCAACTTTTCTCCGTTCCATTCTCAGCATAACATCAATCCCCGCCATCCTCCCATCGTGCCGGTGGCTCGCCCTACCCGCCCAGCTTACGCTAACGCCGTCGCCGGGGCGGAAAGTCACCGGCACGTTGTTTGGAAACCGGAGGGGACACGTCAGCTTTGCGGTGCAGTACGACCCGAGTTCCGAGCCGATACTGGTCGTGGAGCTGGCGGTTTCGACGGCGGTTCTCGTCAAGGAAATGTCGTCCGGGTTCGTTAGGATCGCGCTGGAGTGCGAAAAGCATCACGGGGCGCGTGGGAACGCGAAGAAGAAGAAGTTGTTTGAGGAGCCAAGGTGGAGTATGTACTGTAACGGGAGGAGGTGCGGGTACGCGCGGTCGCGGGCGTGTTCGGAGTCAGACCGGCACGTGCTGAGCACGGTGCGGACAGTTTCGGTTGGGGCGGGTGTGATACCGTTGGTGGAGGAGGAGGAGGAGGTTGTGTATATGAGGGCGAGGTTTGAGCGAGTTGTGGGGAGTCGTGACTCGGAGGCGTTTTATATGATGAACCCGGATGGTAGTGGAGGGCCTGAACTCAGTGTATTTCTACTTAGAATATAGTAGTTAGCTATACTAAAATGATCTATTTACCGTCTTTCCTTAATATCTATCTATATATATATATATACACTTGAGTTAATTGAGTGTTGACAACGAAATTATAAAACCTTATGATTATTATTGTAAGTTTTTGATGAACTTTTTGATTAAAGAAAAAGCAGTAGACCTACGTTTCTATAGGGTCATGTGGCAAGACCAAAAAAGATGACATATGGCTACGGCTGAGAAGGATTCGGCATTTACCTCGTTCTCTTTTCATTTTCCCTATGTTTAACTTCAAATTGATGATCACGTTACAATCGCAAAAGGTGATGAG
>JBCNJP010012726.1:0-13392 GCA_039602395.1 Deinandra increscens subsp. villosa | reverse complement strand
TATAAGCAATTTAACAATAATTTTATCATATAACACGTATAGATCAAATCACAATTATCTTGAATATATCTTCACAAGTATTGTATGTATACTAGCCCGAAAGTATATTCAAAAACATTTAAAACTTGTAAAGTGGGCTTGTAGAAACTCACCTGATATCTTTAATTAGTTATTTAGACAGAACCTCCGTTATGGTCCACAATTAACCTAATCGCGTATCGGATCGCATTAATGCAAGCTTATTATAAATAATACCTACGTTTATTTATATCTTATTATCCTAATAATACTTTATTAGGGTTTATCTGTTTTAGGGTCAAAATGACCAAAGTGCCCTTATAGTCATAATAACCTTTTTATTGATAATATGAAGACGCGCATTCCTATAAGTAAACGCTTACCCCGAGATCGCCCAGTGAGGTATGCCAGTTCCCAGTTGGGATTTATGCAACACCCCCGCTTTGCCATAAACCCCAGTGTACAGGCGCATACCCTTCCGGTCCGCACGAACTTTTAAATATCCGATTAACTCGGTATCTTTAATACTTAACTAATTATCAAATTTAAACTCATATATACTTATTATATATATAAACATGTTATAAGACCAAAAATCAAGTACCCATACCCTCCAGATTATTTTATATTAATTATCCATTTTTAAAAACCCTAATTTCATATATTTCTCGTTTTATGATCAAAACTCATTTTTATATAAAACCAACTTAGGGTATCATCCATTATAACATTATATAACATCCTTTAAAATATCAAATCTTAATTCAATACCGTTTACTCAATTTGGGCAGAACAACGTTATAAAAACTCTAATTTTGACCTGTTAACAAAACCTTTACCAAAACTTTTCCAATTGTGAAATAAACTTAGGGAGGGATTTCTCTTAAAACACATTATTTTATGATTACCAACAAAAATTCAGACCCTAATTCCCACTCGATCACCTGATTTTAGCAAAACAAGCTCAAGAACCCTAATTTTAACATATTTTTATATATAATGACACGTATTGATCGAATTTTGGGCAACAAGCTAGTGTCCGTGGCTTAAAAACGACCTAGAAATGATTCAGGTGCAGATGCAATCCTCATGGGTCGCGAGAGAAGGGAGATAGGTTCCTCGCGACACTCGAGGGTATGGCTGGCCAGATTTTCATATTAAGCCCCTAAACTTCTGTTTTATGCATTTTAACCCTGAACTTCTACCGATTGTTATTTTATGCTATAAAACACTTAAGGGTATATTTATAAAGGTTCCTAAGGCTCGGGACATGCTCGATGATATACGTATACATACGTTATATATATATATATATATATATATATTTATATATATATATATATCTTTCATTATGTTACGTTCTAGCCCCTCAAACTTTACAATACTTATCATTTTATGTTACAAATCATGTTAGGATATATTTTTACTAATTTCTAAGCCTAAAAATACTTATAATGAATATAAACACGTATAATACTTGTATATGTTTATATCTTTACAATAATTACGCTTTTAGCCCTTTTACTTTTCCGTTAGCTTTAGCACACGTACTTACACACATATATCCATCAACTGATTCATGTGTCATTATATTATTCATATGAACACATATACATCTTATATATTACTTTCTTTACCGTTTAACACATTCGTTTATGCACATTTTATCATATTGGCTATCAAACGAATAATTCTAACACATGCAACCTATCCAATGTATAGTCTTTCCATGTTTATCAATCAAGCTCACGTATTTATAATATAAACACATATTAACTATATATATATTATGTATCTATGAATTTTGGGATGTTACACAAATATTGATTGACCAGGGCCATGTACTGGATCAGGGGTATTTTCATCGATTAGAATGACCTCAACCTGTGTTTCCGGTTTTGGTTGAACTTTCGCTTCAACTTCATGTAGACCTTCAGTCACCACCTGAGGTTGGGTGACTTCAGGTTCTTTATCTGTCAACTCTAACACCTCAGTTCCTTCTCCTTCTCCAATCATATTCTCATCACCTCCTTCAGTAATAGTTCCCACTGCTATAGTATCACTGCTGTCTTCAAGATTATCATCTGTTGCCTTGCTGGTGGAAGCAATGCTCTTCTCCGTTTGATCACTGGCTCTTTCAGCCGGAAAGATGACATCTTTCAATAGTCTGGTGATCAAGTTTATGTGCTCAGGGAGAGCACTAGCAATCAACATTGAAGACTGAACTAATTTATTGAGATTGGGGTCTTCAAATGGAGATATAGCAATTAACTGACTGCTCTTCATATTGACCCAACTTTCTTTAACTGTGAAGGGTTTGACACCAACTTTCTTGCAGGCTGTGGCTCTAACTTCAGTCGAGATTTTATCTGTTTCATCAATTTCAATGATAGCAGGTTTTGAAGACATCTTCTCCCCAAATTTGACAGTATCGGCTTCATCAGTAGCTCTATTTGGGTTTCAAGGACCTGCCTTAGCTTCACTAGGAATAGCCTTTACCAACGAAGCAACAGTTGCATTCAGAGAATCAACATGTGTTTGGAGATTTAGGTACAATTTCGTCAATTCAGGTAGTGTATAACTGCCCTTAACTGGCATTTTACCAGTATCCCTGGACAAAACCAAGTTATCAATCCGAGATTAATCAACCCTGGTACCATGGCTTCTTGGTACCTGGGATTCTCTTCTGCTATCTCAACAACCCTTGGTTCTAATGTAGGACCCGTGGGTGCTGATTCAGAGAAGATTGCCGCAGTTTGGGTCTTATCTATGTTACTGCTGACACCAAGGTCCAGTGGGGACACATGGGCAGCAGCAACCCTCTCTGCATGAATCTCTTCAGACTCCTGAATTCACCTCCGGTGAGGAGTGGGGGTTCAATGCAACAACGTCTTGATCCATCAGAATGTTCTCATGTAATGAGGTTGGTGAGTTAATAACACCCTCAATTGGACCAAGAATGGGTGCACTGTTACTCCTAGGTGATAGGGTTGCAAAGGTGAAAACATTGACGATGGGGATAATACATCCATGTCTATTGACTCCCCCTCAGAAGAAGGTTCATCCCTAAGAGAATATCCCATCTTGACCAGCTTCCGCTTGGGCTTTTTGCCTTTTGTGGGGCTTGAAGCTTCAGGTTGGTTGGTGGTAATAGGTGGAGGAGACCTAAAAACCACATTTTAGCTGTCTTTTGAAAATGACAGGAGGGGATTCGGATGAGGAGGTGGCAGTGGTGGTAGTTTGATGTGGAAGCTTTCCTCTTTTTGGAAGAATAGGTTTTTAAAGTAGAGGAAGCTGGGACGGATGTGGGATCAGGAACTATTGGGTTTATAGTCCTGTCATCTTGAGCAGGTTGCTCAATTGCAGCAACAGTTTCTGTTTGAACCTCAGCCTGAGCAGGTTCATCAGGAAACTGCCTTGGAATTGGCAGGGGATGGTCAGTGTCCCTTCTAAGAAAAACTGTCTTATTTTGAGCAAGATTAGAAAAAGTTTTCTCATTGAGGAGTTTTGGTTGTAAAATTGTACCTCCCAAAACAATTTGGGGTTCCTCCCTGAGAATACAAGTCAAAAACCTGGGAACCTTGAATCACTGGCAGGCTTCTTGCCACTTGAACTCGCTTTGGGAGCCATTGTTGATACGGAATTTGAGAGAAGTTTACGATTTTTGGGAAGTTATGGAGAGAGTTTGGGAGTAATTTCGGAGTGGGGTTTGAGAGAAATGGGGAAATGACGGTAATTTAGGGCTTTTTACCTTTTCCATCGGTGATGTGGAGAAGAGAGGTTTTAAACCAACCGTTCAGTAACTGATGTGACTGGTGCTTTATGGGTTATACGGTACAACATGTTAAAGCATGTCATTATCCAAAAGGATATTTACTGAAACCTCGGATATTTAATGGTTAAAAATTTAATGGGTAATTAAATGTGTATCCGCTTAAGAAGGTGTGCCTTCCGGGTAATTTAATGAAAAGTGACTTTGACTTGTTGACCCGAAAGTTCAAGCGGAACCCATTTTCTCCTTTATTTTAGAAACCAAATTTCTTCCGTTTGAACTTCAAGCGGATAATTTTTCCGCTTGGAAGAATTGTTTTCAAAAACTTTTTCCACACAATTTACAAAGCATTTTTTCCGGTTGAAGTTCACCCGGAGATTTTCAAAAGTTTTGTTCTCGCAGGTTGAACCGGAACTTGGACCGGAAAACCAAAACACATGATTTTTGAAAATTTGTGTTAATTTTTCATAGTTTAACAACAGGTACTGACTATGAACTGAAATTTTTTCTAATTAACACAAGATATTTTCGTTTTTCTTTTCTTTTTGTATCAAGAGACGGGCTCTTGAGCACATGCCTCTCTTTTAAAAAAATTGTGAAAAGCTTTGTGTTAGTCAAAGTTCATCATCCCAATGGCTGTGATAAGGTAGAAAAATCTTGCCTCATCAAAAACTTTGGTAAACAAATCAGCCAGTTGATGATTAGTATGAACTTTAAATAACTTAATTAGATTCTTTTCTGCATAATCTCTAATAAAATGATACCTTATATCAATGGGCTTTGTTTTGGAGTGCTTGACTGGATTGTTGATGAGGGAGATAGCACTGTTGTTGTCTGCAATGATTGGAGTTTCCATGAAGGTGATTCCATAATCAAGCATCTGATTTTGGATCCAAAGAACTTGACTGCAGCAACTTGAGGCAGCAATGTATTCAGCCTCAGCAGTTGATGTAGAAACACAGGTTTGCTTCTTACATTGCCAGGAAACAAGTCTTTCACCCAAAAATTAACATCCGCCTGATGTTGATTTCTTGTCTATGTCACAGCCTCCATAGTCACTGTCGGTGAATGCTTTGAAGAGAAGTCAGAATTTTTGGGATACCATAAACCCAGTTTTGGTTGACCCTTCAAGTACTTGAAAATTCTCTTGACCACTAGCATGTGTGGCTTCTTTGGTGATAACTGATATCTTGCACATAAGCAAACACTGAACATGATGTCAGGTCTACTAGCAGTGAGATACATCAGTGAACCTATCATTGCTCTGTACATGTGTACATCCACTGGCTTGCCACTTAAGTCGTTGGTTAACTTGTGGGAAGTGGAGATAGGAGTTTTAGCACTTGAACATGTCAGCATATCAAATCTCTTCAGCATATCTTGGATATACTTTGACTGGTTCAGAAAGATCCCAGCTGCAGTTTACTTCACTTGTAGTCCTAAGAAGAAGGTTAATTCTCCCATGGAGCTCATTTCAAGCTTGGACTGCATCAAAGTTTCAAATTCCTTGCACAACAAAGTATTAGATGAACTAAAAATAATATCATCTACATAAATTTGTACCACCAACATGTCTTTACCAATAGTTTTGACAAACAGTGTTTTATCAATAGCTCCTCTCCTATAGCCATTCTCTAGAAGATAGTTTGAAATAGTTTCATACCAAGTTCTAGGTGCTTGTTTGAGGCCATACAGGGCTTTGATTAGCTTGCATACCTTGTTTGGATGATGAGGGTCTTCAAAACCAGGAGGTTTCTTGACATACACTTCTTGTTCCAGTAGGCCATATAGGAAGGCACTTTTGACATCCCATTAAAATACTTGGAAGTCTTTGAAGGCAGCATAGGCTAGAAAAATTCTGATTGTTTCCAATCTAGCCACTGGTGCAAACACCTCATCATAATCAATGTCTTCTTCCTGTACCTAGCCTTGAACCACCAGTCTTGCTTTGTTCTTAATGACAATGCCCCTGTTACCCTTTTTGTTTCTAAACACCCACCTGGTAACAATTTGTTCTGCATTAACAAGCAGATCAACTAATTCCCGAACTTTCTGCTTGTTAATTTGAAATAATTCTTCTTGCTTTGCCTCTACCCAGATGTTATCTTCTAAGGCTTCAGCTACTTTCTTGGGTACTTCTTGAGACACAAATGCAGCGTGCAAACAAATATTTGCATCAACAGATTTACTCCTTGTTAACACAGGTGCAGACATATCTCCAATAACATTATCCAATGGATGATTCTTGTTGATTCTTCTGTTTATGAGCATAGGGAACTCATGGATTCTTCCATTGATGGTATGTTGAGCCTAGGAAATATGTGTTCAAGCTTAACATTACCAAAGTGTGATACAGGATCTGAAACTTTAACTGCTTCATGAGAACTAGTTTCTGAATTATGGGTCAGATGCTCAAAACTAAACTCAAGAGATGTAGCATCATTGGAGTTTTCAGGTTCACTTGACCCGGAATCAGTGTTCTCCATAGTTTCCGAAATTGAGTTTTCCAGTTGAACTTGAACCGGAGAGATTGGTTCCGCTTGGACTTCAACCGGAACTATCTCATCATCGATTTGAACTATTTCAGACGGTTTCTTTCCATTGCCTGGCAAGATAGGCTTGATACTCATTGAAGAGAAGAAGATTGGCTTCTTGATTCCAACTTGTTTGCTCTTCCAATGTTCATCAGCTGACCTATAAGAATTCTGTTCCTGCACTGATGAACTCATTGGCTTATCAACAATTATGTTGAAAGTAGTGGTTAGTGCATCGATATTGAATAACCAGGTGGGCTGAGCCTCAAAATTGTTGGGAGATTTTTCATTAAAAGACACGTTTATAGTTTCTTCAACAATTTTGGTTCTCTTTTTGTATACTCTGTATTCCTAAGACACACCAGAATATCCAACAAAATATCCTTCATCTGCCTTTTCTGAAAATTTAGGCAATAGCTCATTGGTTCTCAATATTATGACAGGACAACCAAATGGCTTAAAGAAATAAATATTTCGCTTTCTTTTTCTCCAAAGCTCATATGGTGTCTTGTTCTTGCCTTTAACAATTAAGATCATGTTTTGGACATAACAGACAGTGTTCACTGCTTCTGCCCAAAATATCACAGGGAGTTTAGAGTCTGCTAACATTGACCTAGCAGCTTCAATGAGTGTCCTATTTCTCCTTTCAGCAACACCATTTTGTTGTGGAGTTCTAGGAGCACTGAATTTTCTAACAATTCCCTTTTCCTCACAAAATGAATTCAAAACATGATTTTTAAATTCAGTGCCATTGTCACATCCGATTGTTTTCACTTTGAAATTGGATTGATTTTCTAAATTTATCACAAGAGTTTTTAACAATTCAGCAGTTTCATCTTTTGTTTTAAGAAAGAAAACCCTTGTGTGTCTAGAGAAATCATCAATAATGACAAAACAATATGACCTTTTTCCCAAACTCATTACTCTAGTTGTACCAAAAAGATCCATGTGCAACAGCTCTAGAGGTTGTGAAATAGAAGATTCAACTTTTGGCTTGAAGGAGGTTTTGTGTTGCTTTCCCTTGAGACATGGCACACAATGTTCAGAACATGTAAATTGCTTGTTAGGAAGACCCTTAACCAAGCTAAGATTTGTTGATACATAGTTTGTGCGTCGTGTGAAGTATCCAGTCAGACAATGTCGTGTGAAGATCCAAGAGTTCAAGCCCAAGGTTTAAGGCAAACGATTTAAACTTGTTTGAATTTCTTTATTTTGTCAAACGATCGGACTTTCTCTATGTGTCCACAAGACCGAACTGATCGTTGTTCGTTTGACGTTCTTCTTTATTTTCTTTAGTGTTTCGTATAACTTGGACTTTCTCTGCGTGTATGGGAGTACCGACATGATTGTTGTTAGTTTATATAATTTCAACTTGTTTTCTTTTCTTTATTTTGTTAAATCCGAGGCCTTATCTGCGTATTGAAAGATCGACCTTAAGGTAGACGATTTAACGTTCTTATTTCTTTTTACATGGAACACAGTTGACGATATCATGAAAATATTATACTTTGTGACAATTCACAAGTGTTGAAAAACCGAGGTGGTGGGTAAATACCTTGGTTGCGGAAGCAGATCGAGTCTTTGTGTAACTCGTTTTTGTAGAAAACAAATGAACACCCGGATATGAACACGATGGTGTTTGAGATGTGATGATGATGATGAGCAAAGCTAGTATAAACATGATAGATGAAGAACAAGATAGATAGATAAACAAGGTGGAATGATAGATAACTAAAGATAATCGAATGATTACATTTTACCTACCCCACACATTCCCGGGTATCATGAACTTACTAGGTGAGTTCATGAACCCTCGACAAGCTTCAAATAACCATGACTAACTCTCTCTCAAACATACACTCATCAAGTCTTTCACATGAGAAAGACTTACTATATATACTACAAAACTCACTAAGGGCATAATAGTAAAACTACCAACTAGTGACAATATTTAAACAATAAATAATATTCACTAGAGCCATCTTCTTTAGTTGAGTCTTGTGTCTTGAGTTGTCATGTTCTTCACCGTGTTATCGGGACGGTAGACGTTAAGTGGCCGTTGAGTATTAATCACATCTATCCAAATCTTGTTGGCTCGGTATCTCGATTCCCAACAAGTGTAATCACACAAAAAGAAAAAGAAAAGGAAAAAGAAAATGTCTGAATATGTCTGATAGTGTGGGATACACTGGTCAAAGCAAATCTAATCAATACCTTAACATATCCAGATGTTATAAGTATGATCCTGCCTGAGTTTAAGATGGACAAATTATACCGGCAATCAGCATGACTTATGTGCTTCAATCAGTTGAAATTGAAGTGTAGTTCAATGAGTTATGTCCAATATGATCCCATATAGTGATGTTTCTCATACCAAAAATAGAGTTTGATTCTGTATTGCTTTTCATTCTAAGTTCAAGAAAAGTACAAAAATATTTTTGGTGTGTTTTAGCATAATTTTTTGAAAAGTCAAAAAGATTTTAGGTTTGTTTTGATATAAACTTTCTAAAAGACAAAAATATTTTGTTTCTGGTTTAGTTTTGATCTGATCAACACGTGATACAAAATCATATTTTCAAAATCATATCTTGGAGTCTCAAAGAGACGTTTTGCGCCAAGATTATTTAAATGATTGAGCAGGTTGCTAAAGTGCAAGATATCACAACTTCAAGTGTTCTGAAGCTGTTGATAAAGACCAGAGATACACTAAACATCGTCAAGTATTCAAGAACAAGTTACGATCAAGTTGAGGGAGTGTTTGTTCGAAGCTTCATTTCATTGGATAAACGAATTCTACACTTGAAGGGAAGCTTGATTGACGATACAGATTTGAAGATGTTAAAGCGATACTGCACACGACGAGGGGGAGTTTGTTGATACATAGTTTGTGCATCGTGTGAAGTATCCAATTAGATAATGTCGTGAGAAGATCCAAGAGTTCAAGCCCAAGGTTTAAGGAAAGGATTACTGCCTGTCGAACGTGGTCCGAACCAGGAGTTTGGACCTGCCGAACCTGGAGCTCGGACGAGGTTCGGCCAGTCGCTATAAATAGATTGCTTGAGCTTTGTTCTAGATACGAGTGAGAGTCTGAGCTTCTGTTAAGTGTGTGTTTTGTACGGTGTTTCTCTGTGTCGGTGTCTGAGTGTTTACTGGTTGTAATTGTTCATTCTTGATCAATAAAACAATCGATTAAGTACGTTTTGATCTCCAAATAGCTAGATTAAGTAGACGATCCAATGCTCTCGCATTTTCAATATTGACAATTCTGTTCATGTTCTTGTAGTTTACATGTCCTAACCTCCTATGCCACAAATCAGATTCATCCAATGATGCTTTGGATAAAAAGCAAGCAGTGCCACAGGAGGGTGCAACAACTGACATATCCAAAATATATAGTCTATCTCTCCTGGATGCTTTAAACATGATTAGCTCTCCAGGGATTTGCACACCAAGTTTGAGAACTATAGCCTCCCTCTCATTAAACATCAAATTCAAATTCTTGTCACACATTTGTGAGACACTTAGAAGATTGAAATATCATGCGATCTAATCTAGACCGTAAACTAAAAAGTCAAATACAAGCTACCAAAAGAATAAACATTGACAATTGGAATATCTTGCGTGTTTGCAGCAACATACTACTTTAGGAGAGCGACTTGAATCAGATATAGAAGCATACGAGAAGCTTTTGCAGGATTGGACTTGCTGAAAAGACATCTTAGGAAAAGTCTAGTTGCACTCATTATCTAGTGGATAATTGAGTTCACCCGGAATATTCGCTAAAGGACAAAACAGCTTCTTTCCGCTTGAACTGCCAGTTCCGCTTGAAGTGAGAATTCCGCTTCAACTTCAACTTCAGCCGGAACTATACAAAATTGGCATTTAGCCGGAAATCTTCCAAGCGCAATATTCCTTACAATCCCCCCCTAAGCTGATGTTGTCAGATTAATCTTCAACTTTAATGTTTATCTTCAAAAACTGACTTGCACCCAAAAATTTTCTTCTCCTTGACCTACTTGTCAAAGAACTTAACCCCTGCATTCACATCTTTTGAGAGAACACTCATGCTGGTCAAGGTGACCTTAACATGTTTCAGAGCTTCCCAATCTTGTTCATTCCACTGATCTTGAACATTAATTGCTTCATGGGTTGTGAAACTGCTATCTGCCCTGTGTACATAGAAGAGTTTTTCTTCTTCTTCCCAAATCACAAATTTTATCGGACTGGTTGTCTTTTCTTCAGTATCTTCATCAACCTGAGTTTCAGAGAACAATCCATGCTCGAGCACTTTTGGTTCTATGCTCATTCTCAGCAGGAGCTCAGCTCTGGACAAACTCACTATCCCATGCAATTTAGCATAGATATCCGATAGTTGGGAGATGTCAAGCATTCTGGTGGCAAGATGAGCATTCACTACTCTGGTGATCCCATTTAGGCACTGGAATTTGAAGTCAAAGGTGTCTTCAATAACTGTCCACCCAACAATTTTGTTTTGCCTGGGTGGGCCTTTTTTCCTTGGCCTTTGTTCTCTCTTTCTTTTGTGATGCAACAGTCTTCTTTTTCTCATTTTGTTTTCCTCATTAGAATCATCAGTTGATTCTATTTCTTTTGGAGCTTTGCCCTTTGAGGATTGAGAGAAAGGACCGGGTTGAACTTCAGTAGGTTTGGTGGTGGTGGCAGAAGGTTCTTTGAAGGTGAGTGGAGGTAGGGAAGTTTGTGTTGGTGGTCTATCAGCTTCTGGTGTAGGGCTTGAAGGTGGAGTAGGAGGGAAGATATTAGAGAAATCCATGGTAGGTGGAGGCTTCTTCCTGAGGGGAACTATGGGTGTAAAGTTATCTGTTTTGTACCTGGGATTGGCAAGTTTGGTGGAAACTTTCTTGGAGATGGAGGGAGGTTTGTAGGGTGTGATGGCAAGTGACTGTAAGATAGATGGAACTGTTGTAGGCATTGGGTTTGGGTTGTAAGTGAAAGAAGGTGGAGGTTGTACATCTGCAATATCAGTAAATTCAGGTTTAACATTTACAGTTGTTGTACCTGAGATGAGCTCTGAAGGTGAAGGCATCACCAAGTTAGGATTGACAGCAGCAATATCTCCTTTAAGCTCATAAAAGATTGAATCTATCAAGCTGCAAAGTTCCCTAACTTGCATCTGAGCTACCTCTTCCTCTTTCTTCACATTTCTAACCACAAGTGCCCTTTGTACCTTCTTCAGCAGTATGTAATTCTCATCATTCTTTGTCAGCCTGGTAGGCAAATGAGAGGCAATGGAAATCAACCTCTGCCTATCAGCTTCAGACACTGCATCCAAATTGTAATCCTTTAGTCTCCAGTTGAAAGACCTAGTCTTTGCCTCTTCAAGTAAGTTCTCAAATACACTATTTTGCAGGTACATATCATATTCCTCTTGTAGTTCTTTGGCTAGCCTCTCATCTTCTGCTACCCTTTTGGCATCTTCTACCATCTTCACTATAGCCTCAGCTTCAGGAGTTTGAGTCACCTGTTGAATAGTTTTAGCAATATCAGCTTAAACAGGTTCTTCAGTTTGAACTGGCTCAGTGCTCCTTAAAGCTATCAAAGTTGCTGCTATATCCTCTGCTCCTTCACTTCCTTGCTCTTCCGGTTGAACCACAGATGGCTGATCAGTCTCAAATATTGAACTGCTAGGGCCATGAACTTCCACCTGGGTCACAGTTTGAGTTTCCGGTTGAATACTCAGCTCAGCTTCCTCTTGAACTTCCGGTTGAAGTTCCGGTTGAACTTCCGCTTGAACAAGAATTTATCCTTCAGTCACCACCTGAGGTTGGGTGACTTCAGGTTCTTTATCAGCAATCTCCAGCACCTCTGTGCCCTTTTCTTCACCAATCAAATTTTCGTCTCCTCCTTCAGTCATTGTAGCAACTGCAACAGTTGCAGTGCTTTCTTCAATATCAATTGCTAATTGCTGCCTTGCTGGTGGAGGCAATATTTCCTACCACTTGATCACTGGCTCTTTCAGCCAGAAAAATGACATCTTTGAGGAGTGTCGTGATCATGTTGATAGCAATCAGCATAGATGACTGTACAAGCTCAGTGAGGTTGGGGTCCTCAAATGGGGAAATAGCAATCAGTTGACTGCATTTCATGTTCACCCAACTTTCTTCAACAGTGAAGGGGTTTACACCAATTCTTTGACAAGCTGTGGCTCTAACTTCAGCCGGTATCCTCTGAACTTCTTCAATTTCTATTATAACAGGCCTTGAGGGCATCTTCTCCACCAATTTGACAGTATCAGCTTCATCAGCTTCAACAGCTTCATCAGCATCTCTGATAGGGTTTGAAGGGCCTGCTTCAGTGTCAGTAGGAACAGCTTTCACCAATTTAGCAACAGTGGAATTTAGAGTATCAACCTGTGCTTGGAGTGAATGGTACAAATTCGTCAATTCAGGTAGTGTATAACTATCCTCAACTGGCCTTTTACCAGTATCCTTGGACAAAACCAAGCTATCAATCCGAGATTGATCAGCTGTGGTACCCATGGCTTCTTGGCACCTGGGATTCTCTTCATCTGTTTCAGCAACCCTTGGTTCCAATAAAGGACTTCTAGGTGCTGATTCAGAGAAGATTGCCGCAAATTGGGTCTTATTGATGTTACTGCTGACACCAAGATCCAGTGGGGATCCTTGGGCAGCAGCAGCCCTTTTTGCATGAATCTCTTCTTGACTCCTGAGATTCACCTCCGGTGAGGAGTGGGGGTTCAGTGCTACAGGGTCCTGGCCTATCAGGATGTTCTCATGTAATGAGGTAGATGAGTTAATAACACCTTCATCTAAGCCAAGATTGAGAGCACTATCACTCCTAGGTGACAGGGGTTGTAGGGGTGAAAAATGTTCAGATGGGGAAGGTACATCTGCTTCTAATGACTCCCCCTCAAATGAAGGTTCATCCCTAAGAGAAAATCCCAATTTGACCAGTTTCCGTTTAGGCTTTTTGCCTTGGACGGGGTTAGAAGCTTCGGGTTGGCTGGTGGTGCTAGGTGGAGGAGACCTAGTGACCACATTTCTCTGTCTTTTGAATATGACAGGAGGTGAG
>JBCNJP010012725.1:0-13396 GCA_039602395.1 Deinandra increscens subsp. villosa | reverse complement strand
AGGTTTTATTTAATATATAATTTTAATTCAAAATAATCCACTTTTACTTTTTTTTATATTTCTAAATGAATTTTCATTGAGTTTTACTTTCTTTTTTTTTTTAGCCCAGTGGTTTTTTTTTTTTAACAACAATATATTACCACCACAAAACGGAAAGCACGGGAAATAGCAAGAAGCTACCCCGAACCCCGAAAGAAAATTACATCATACACATATCGCTCCAATTAATTCTTTTCCTGCATCTATTACTACACCATAAATCACACCAAACACGTACATTGTTGATCACACTACAAGTGTCCGGGCACTTGTTTTGAAACACCGCCTCGTTGCGTTCCCTCCAAATACTCCAACACGTGATATACGAAATCGCCCGCACGAGTTCCTTCCTGTATTTGTTCCCACCGTTGGCGTCGAGGGACTTAAGCCGAGCACCCAAATCACCCTCCGAACTCAGCGGGGACTTAACCCAGCTGGAAACCCACGTCCAAACATGGTCCGAGAAACTGCAGGTGCAAAAAATATGACTTGCAGATTCATCAACTTCCCTGCACAACCTGCAAGTGTCCGACCCGACCCGCATTCCCCTTCGTTTCAGCGCATCAACGGTTGGAATTCTTCCTTGGACCGCCCTCCACATGAACACATTAACTTTGTTTGGCACCAACTTGCTCCAATAAAAATCCAAACTATCGGTGTCTTGTACCCTCTCCCCCAACATGCTTCTAAAATTCCTAACAAAAGATTTGTTGTCCATCCCCACAGCCCACGTCCACTGATCTTGGCCATGCACCAATAACTCTTCAAAGTTGATCCTTTTTCCTTTTATCTCTTCATATGCAGCTATGACATTTTTCCAGACCCCAATTATGGACCTTTTGCAAGGAAAAAGAACATCCCTTCCTCTAACTTCATGAATAGCCCTTATGCATTGGGCCCAAAAACCATCTTCATTATCCTTCAATCTCCATAACCATTTATTCAAGAGGCTCAAATTGAAGTCATCCAAATTCACGAGACCCAAACCTCCTTTATTCTTGGCCTTGCAAACCCCCTCCTTCTTGACCCAATGTATCTTTCTTGAATTATTGACTCCCCCCCAAAGAAACCGTAGTCTAATCCGGTCCAACTCCTCCAAAACACCTTTTGGGGGCCTTATAAAGAGATAACAAATAAGTAGGAAGGCTATCTAAAACGCTCTTGATAAGGGTTAATCTTCCTCCTATCGAAAGAAACTTGGCTTTCCAACAAGCAAGCCTACGACGAACCGTGTCAATCACCGGCTTCCAAAACGCTTTTCGGTTCATGTTTGCACCAACCACCAAACCCAAATAATCAAACGAAAAGGCACCATCGGAGCACTTAAAAATACCGGCCACCCGTTTAACTTCTATAGGATCCACATTAATCCCATAAAGGGCACATTTCTTGAAGTTTACACGAAGTCCCGACACCAAAAAAAAACATCTAAGAATACGAACCATGTTGAAAGCATTGCGATCACTCCATTCCCCAATCAACATAGCATCGTCGGCGTAAAATAAATGAGAGAGGTTTGGACCGTCTTTCGGTAGCTTCATACCTTCAATGATACCCAACGTCTTAGCCTTTCCAATCATCCAATCTAGGGCTTCCATTGCCACCACAAAAAGATATGGAGACAAAGGGTCGCCTTGCCTCACACCGGAAAAACAATTAAATTCCTTCGTTGGTGACCCGTTTATCAAGACCGATGCCCTGGCCGACGATAGAATCCCTCGAATCCAAAGACGCCACCTTTCCGGGAAGGCCATATACTCTAAGACCGAGTCTATAAACCTCCAATCGAGCGAGTCATAGGCTTTTCTAAAGTCGACTTTAAAGAACATACCCTGTTTCTTGATCGTCTTTAACCATGATACCGTCTCGTTAATGATCATAGGACCATCAACGATGTTCCTTCCCGCCACAAAACCCATTTGGGTCTCCGAAATAATCGAGCCTAACACCTTCTTCATTCTTCTCGCCAACACCTTTGATATAACTTTCGAAATAAAACCGATAAGACTTATCGGCCGGTAGTCACCGATTATCGGCCGGTAGTCACCGATTTCGAGCGCACTATCTTTCTTTGGTATAAGGCATATGAAGGAGGCTGCACACCCTTTTGAAATGGAACCTGTGTCAAAAAAGTGAGACAAAATATTTAAAAAAATCCTCCTCCAACTCCTCCCAAAAGAATTTGAGGAAGTCAAAGTTAAAGCCGTCGGGGCCTGGAACTTTATCACCGTCACAGTCCCAAACTGCCTCCCGAATTTCAAGTTTAGTGAAGGGCCTAATTAACTCCTCCCCCTGTTTTCGAGATAACGACTTAATCCCCGAACAATTCAAACGGGGCCTGTCACCTTTGAAACCCGAAAAGAGATTGCTAAAAAACCGCCTTGCATCGTCTTTAACCTTCTGCGGATCCTCGACCCACACACCTCTGATCATCAGCCCGTGGATCCTACCCTTAGCCGAGTTGGCGTTAACATAGCTGTGAAAAAATGACGTGTTGTCATCCCCGTCAACGGCCCACTTTATCCGAGATTTTTGACGGATATCGGCGAACTTTCTATCCTCCAACGTCATCAACCTCTCTTTTTTTCGTTTCCACTCCTCCAATTCATTCTCGTCAAGCCTTCTAACTTCACTGACCCTATCCTAATTTTGACAACATTCACGTAAATCCTCAACTTCCTTGGCCTCATTATCCTTGTTTTCCGCGTTCTATTTTTCATGTATTGGTTTTATTTTTTAACCTTCACATAGGGTTTATTAACCTAAGTGGCATTATCCATAACCAAAAGGTGGTTATGGGTTTGAAAAAGGTTATGGTTTCGAAAAGTCTTGCATACAGATTATTATGATGATTTTATCTTAAAAATTCTAGGTATTGATATTCAAAAGAAAAAGTAAACACATAGCAAAGATACAATGATCTATTAATAACCAACTTTGCTACAAACGCTAACATGTTATAGGCGATCTAGTGGTAATTTTGGCGCCCCATGCATGAGTATAAAGTAATCATTCCAATAAAAAATATTACATTTTTGAGACTTTATGCATTATACACTTTATTACTTTACCTTTACAATAAAAAGAAAAGTGTATTTACAATATATTCAAATTAACCACTATGGGTTTACTTTACTCTAGCAACTCTAGTATACCATATTGAGTGGAGTATCATATGAAACATGTCATACTTGACTGGCTTAACATGCCAAAGAAAATGTTGTTGTACTTCTTTAACTCTTTGATGCATTTGTAAATACCTCTTTTTCGGGATCGAAAGAAGAATATTTTTCAGATCTGGGATATCTTTCTCAGGTACGAAAACCGCAAATGATTCCCAGTCTAAAATCTCAAAAAATGAGGGGACAAAATTGTCCGATATGATCACAGGAACACATTCATAGAAAATAGCCTCCACAACTCTAGGACTGTTGACTTCAGAACCTTTGGCACATATACAAAACTTGCTGTTTTTCATGAAGTCAATGTAGTTTTTGTCATCTTTGACTTTTGGAAGTCTTTTAAAGATTTTCATTTCGGGATCTTTGTTTTCCCAGTGGCGTAAAAGAATCGGGCGAAGGTAACCGTGCATTTTGCCAGCAAAGAAGAGCAAAAACAGGGCGTTTGGATGGGGGTTTACCTCCAAGATTTTGCAATGGATTTTGAGGATAACGGACGTTAGTTTCAGGGAGAGAAACGTCTTTACCCAATTCAAAACCGGATTTTTGGATGTCTGTGTTGCAAATGGCTCTTATGCAGGTACCCATGAATCGAGCTGTTTCATCTGGTGCCTTGTAAGTTGAATATGAAGTAAAAGTTAGATCCAAATAAGCTAAAGAGTAAATTACATATTATATTTTGTCCTTTAACTTTACCCGTTTTGTAACTTTTGTCCTTTATCTTTTTTTGTTACATTCTCTGTCCTTTAACTTTTTTTTTTTTCATCTTTTGTCCTTTTTAACAGATTCCGTTAAAATCCACCGTTAAGTCAAGGGTATTTTTGTCCTTTTACTTTTTAGGGTAGAAAAAATTACATATTTTGTCCTTTAACTTTGCCTGTTTTGCAATTTTAATCCTTTATCTTTTTTTGTTACATTCTCTATCCTTTAACTTTTTTATTCTTTCACATTTTGTCCTTTTTAACAGATTCCATTAAAATCCACCGTTAAGTCAAGAGTATTTTTTTTCTTTTTACTTTTTAGGGGTATTTATTGTACTTAAATAAAAAGAGAGAGGGTGTGTTATGTAAATCTATATTTTTTCCCTTTATCACCCCACCCTAACCCACCCCACTTTCGTTTCTAAGAGAAGGCAGCCCTCAATCCCCCTCCCCCTCTCCTCTTTCCCGGTCGAATTTTCGGCGCATCTCCGAGCCCTCGCTGCTCCGACCAAACCTCCGGCGACCCTCCACCGTCTCCTCGCCAAACATCGGCGGTCACCAGTTTACCTGCTTCACCGACGACCACCCTTAACAAACTCGATGTCAAGTCGATGGGAGGTCGCCGGAGGGTCGTCGACAGTGTTCGATGGGAGGTCGCCGGCCGACCGACAGTGGGGGTGAGGCTGTTCACCGGTGATGGTTTAAGGTTAGGGTGGGGGTGGGGTGATAAAGGAAAAAAGTTTACAGATTTACATAACATGCCAATTCATCTTTATTTAAGTATAATAAATACCCTTTAAAAGTAAAAAGACAATAATACCCTTGACTTAACGATAAATTTTAATAGAATCCGTTAAAAAAGACAAAAGATGAAAGAATAAAAAAGTTAAAGGATAGAGAATGTAACAAAAAAAGATAAAGGATAAGAATTGCAAAGATAGACAAAGTTAAAGGACAAAATATGTAATGTTTTCTACCCTAAAAAGTAAAAAGACAAAAATACACCTCGACTTAACAGTGAATTTTAACGGAATCCGTTAAAAAGGACAAAAGGTGAAAGAATAAAAAAGTTAAAGGACAGAGAGTGTAACAAAAAAAAGATAAAGGACAAAAGTTGAAAACGGGTAAAGTTAAAGGACGAAATATATGTAATTACCTCTAAGCTAAATGAGTTCACAAAAAACAAAACAGGCCAAATGGTACAAACTAGTGCATATTATAAAGTTAGATGCAGTTATCATATGTTTTCTGCGCAATGTAAATTATGGGCCAAGTACGATTCAGCACATTTTTATTGAAAAAATACTTATTGATCCATAACTGATAAATTGGTCAATTTGTGTTATATTTATCAATAACTGATTAAGGGGGTAAAGGTGAATGAGTTGACTAAAAACAGAACAGTAGGGCCAAACTGACTAGGCTGTTTGATAACCACTTACTGGGTCCAGTAAGGGCTGCTACCTAGTGTCAGCTTGTTTGTTTGACCTATTGGCTCTGGAGTCAGGCCCTCTGCCACAGCCTAAAATTGCTCTTACTCGGTCAGTTCTTGTTCCCATCCTTACTCGGTCAGCAACAAGAATTCTATCAAACACATCCTAAGTCATACAGGTTGGAACTTGGAAGTCATGTGAAGAGTATTAAAATGCATAAAACCCTCCAGAATTGCTTTATCAAAAAATGTTAGATTTTGCAATAATATAGTTTCTGTCATCATATTTAGCACACTGTTATTTAGAGAAACACAAAAAAAAAAAAAGATTAATAAGATATGTATACGAGTCCACCCGGCCCAACCAACCCATTTCAAGCCACACTATAAAATTACCCTTTTTGACCACCCATCTTAATAGTGCTTAGGGGAATATGGCTTACCCAGTCATGACAGGCAACAAGAAAATGGTCAGACCCACCGGTTCTATTCCAGAAATTATATCTCCCGGAGATCATGTCAATGTAGTTCTTCAAATATGGAACCACACTTTCCCTGTCATAGGAGTTGGGGGATAGAGTTGCTTTTAACAGTTTAGAACTATAAGGAATGTAAAACAAATGGGCCTGTTTTGGTTTTTTTGTGATAAATATTTTGCTTGATTTCATTTGCATCATAAACCATCCTTCAGATGCATATATTCCCTTCATAACCGCCTCCGGCCGGTGGAATATGGGTTTTTCACCTTCTTTGTAGATGTAAACTTTGAGTGTTTTCTCCATTAATTCATAGCTCCTGCTTTAATAGCAAATTGAGCCATCAGTTTTTATATATTGATTAATTAGGGCAAATTAGTAAGTTTAGCATACAAATTAGTGTAAAAAGGATACATTGCAGCCAAAACCAGAGTCTTACATCTTTGGCCATTACCTAAATGCTAAAATGCACTTTAATGTAAAGAATTTATGTAGTTGGATTGATAAACTGCTAGGCTATTAGTTGAATGCTAAAATGCACTTTAATGTAAAAAAAATTATGAGCTAAAATCAACGGTATAGGTAAGTTGTAAGGATGGGGATGAGTCGATAGATTATTCTAGCTTGGGAATTTGTCATAAAATAGGAAAATTGCTACTAATATCGCAGAACTCATGCCCATAACACATTCCACAAATGCAAGTTTCCAATAGTTATAATTACCTTTTGAACTAGAGGTAAAGATCAAACACAACAAAAACAAAGGAAATGAAGTATGCTTACCTCCTAAACATTGAAATATTACGGAACACAGAAGGATAAAGGTTATGATCGTCTTCAGTAAAAGAAGCATTCTCAATTTGCCTCTTTGCATTCAGTAATTCTCGATCAGCTCTTGAAGTCCAAAGTGGTTTCTATATGAATACAAGTGGAATCGCATAAAGAGTTACACTTAACACAACAAAAATCACCATAAAAAGTTCAAGAAATTTATGTTAGAAGGCACAGTTTCACTTAAAAGTTCCCAAGAAGCAAAATTTACGATTTTCCCTACCATTGAATGAAAAGCACGGTTGTGGACTAAAACATCACGCATCTCAGAAATTGACACTACTTTCATCGTTCGCTTCTTATGTTGAACTTCAGTCACATCAGACAAATTGGCTGATGGGATAATCTCCCTGCTTGATGATTCACTTTTTGTAAAATTAAGAACCAAATTTGATGCATTTTTATATGTTTCAGACATGTTGAAATCTAAGCGCTTTTGAGGGACTGTTAAAGTAATAGTAGCATTTTCCGTAGAGTAATTGCTCCCGTTACTATCAGCACCATAGGTTATGTGAATCTTGCTAGCAGAAAAGAATGATGATATAACATCACCATAAGGAAATTCAAGATACTGTAAAACTATGATAACAGCAAACACAACTCCTCCAAAGTATGCCAATCTCTGAATTCCGAATATATACTGAAATGCATGGCCCATCTATGTTGCACGGGAACGGGTACGGATACGGGTACGAAAACGGGTACGGGTACGGGAAACGCCAAAACCAAAAAAAATAGGGAACGGGTACGGCACGGGTACGGCAATACAAATTATAAAAAAATTAATATATATTAAAGATAGTTTAACATAAAACCCCAAATAGAGGTTCATCGGTGGTTGATGATGATGACGACCCTGGTTCTTGGCCATGATTGACTGATTGTGTAGAAGATGAAGTGTAGATCGAATTGATGGTGAATGACGATCTAAATTCCAGAGTACGTAGGGTTTATGTGAATAATTAAATATGGAGAATTGAAATTTAAAGAAAGTGAATCAACGTCTGTGTATAATTACTTAATGTTAATGGGCTATTGGGCTGGATTTTTACTTTATTACTTTAAAATCAATCCAAATTAAAAAAAAAAACAGAGGAAACGGACTAAAACGTCCCCAACGCGTCCCCTGCTAACCGTCCCCGTCCAACTGCCGCTTCCTTGCCGTCCCCCCATTCTCGGAAACGTCCCCGACGCGTCCCCGGGGCCCGTCCCCGTCCCCATGAAGTCGCCGGGACGGGAGACGGCGGTCCGGAGGCGTCCCCGTGCAACATAGTGGCCCATATGTATATAACTTTGCTCCAAACAAGCTAACCCTCCTACCCCTGCAATATTCCCAAAAAAATCCCTTAGATAGAGGTGTTACCAAACTTTAGCCATCAAAATGCAAATTGATTGCTCACATATAGCCATAAGTGCATTGGACCACACAGTAACAAAATCATATACTGAAGAATAAAGTTGACAATCATAACTCAAAATTCACCGTTAATCAAGCAGAACTGACAGCAATCTGCTCATTAGATTACCCTAATAACAATTAAATTCAAGCAGTACGAATTATATATGGATTTTTACACTTTTCGAGTACAAATAGACTAAGAGAACACATCAATTTTGACCATAAGGAATTGGAACGGACAGAATGGATACCGATTATAAACCCTAGCTAATCTAATAAGCAAAATTCAAGTTACAAAACTGAACTATACGATCAGCGATCTAATTTACCTTATAATGGATGTATGAACAGCACCTGTAAATGGCGAAGCTTCCTGAATCACCAGATTACAAACAGATACGGACAAAATCGAGGAGTATCCACTGGAGATTCGTTTTCTGAGTAATTCAGTGTAACAAGTTAAATAATTGTACGGGAAGATCTGAGTTGATTTCTATAATGATGAAATCGGGAATAGAGACAGATATTATATAAAAATATAAAATGATGACTTCATGATGGAAGATGCCCTGTTACCTGTGATGCAGGGGAGCCATGGTGAAAACTTGGGAGCTTCATCATGCTTATCTGTGAAAAACAAAATAGAAGGTAGTTGAAAAGAATTTGAGATGAAGGTGTATTTATGAATATTCGATCAATTCTAGGGGTTAATAATGTTATTTTTGATAATGTAGTGAAAGAAAGTTAAATTAAAGAAAATTACTGAAACTAGGGTTTATGAACCCGCGCGTTACGACGAGTATACTGTTCATAAAAACATTTAAAGCAAATGAATATTATTCTTCTACGTTATAAAACTACACTTAAAAACAAAACGAAAAGAAAAACATTCAACCAGCATACAAACACATTGTGTTTTGCATTCTGGTCTCTTTTTTATTAGTTTTCTTTTCGGCATTCATTCGGCTTTCTTCCTCTGACCGAATAAGAGTTATTGCTAGGTGTCTCTGTTTAAGATACTATGATCTCTTTCTTTCATACCATCAGGAAGCCTAGCTATTTTCTTATCGGTGACTAAAAAAATACTTTCGTTAGCAGTTCTTCCTCACAACTTCAGTAATAGACTCTCTTTCTCTAGCTCGAAGCTGACACTCCTAAAGTTGTTAATCATTTGTGAGATTTTTCCCAAATATTCTGCCTTCCTAGATTAAACTTCTAAACAATCAATTAAGCCGGCTTTTGTGATAAAAAAAATAAAACGAATAAAAAACATCAAGATTTAAAAAAAGAAATGTGTGTACCTTTTTTTTCTACCAAACCTCTATCATATACTCAAGCTTGTTAGTCGCACCTACTTAGCTTGTACCTTAGGCCTTAAATGACGGACTTCTATTTTGGTCGGATATTTAATTTTAACGTTGTGGCATTTTTTTTCTTTTCGTTTTCTTTTATTTTGCATTTTAGTAATACATCTGTTTTTTATACCTGTTTTATTCACGCGATAATACACGGATGGTAAAATATAGTTATATCTATTTGGGCATGATGGTTCTTCTCTTTGACGAGTTGCTTGAGTCTCTAGATTCTCTCATTTTCTATATGAGTATTATAGTTTTTATTCCCACTTTAGAAATTGAACAAAAAAGCTCATTTCATATTAATTCCAAAAGCTTCATATTTAATCTTGTTATTCCCTTATATATCAATTTGAGAGGCGTGTCAGTCTCATAACAAGGACTATTCCCACCACACGTTTTTTTGTCATTTGATGAGTTTGGCGGTCTCCGGTGACTCACCCCATTCTCTCCACGCGTACATTTGCCCTTTCTCTGATTGAATACATACATGTGATGCACTCTCTCTCTCTCTCCATTTTCAGACGAAAAGTCTTTCTCTCTCTCTTAATTTCCAGAAGAAGATTCTCCATTGTTCTCTCTCTTCTGGTGGTGACGACGCCGGCCGCCGATCTTGGCGTTGAAGCGGCTGCTCTTTTGCCGTTTTCATGGCGTTAAGTCACCGGCGTCACCGTTGCTCCGGTCGTTTTACGTTAACCGGTATAGGCCGGCATCAACGTCGGTCGCGGCGATCTAGGGTTTTAGCAGTGGGTCTCCTGTTGTTGAGATCTACAGACACACAAAAACCGCCGACAAGGAAGCTTGGTGTCTTCGAGGTCGGTTCTCCGGTAGCGTAGAAGCGGCCATGTGGTTGCTCCGATTCCGTTGAGGTTAGCCGTTTTCATGGCGCTAAATCGCCGGCGTCACCGTTGCTCCGGTCGTTTTACGTTAACCGGTATAGGCCGGCATCAACGTCGGTCGCGGCGATCTAGGGTTATTTTCTCTGTATGTTGCTCCGGTTCCGGCGTTGGCAGGCTGCCGCTGGTGGCTTACCCGCCGGTTGTGGATGCGACGCTTCTGCCGTTTTCGTTGCTCATTCTTTTGTTAGCGAATCTGAGTAAAGCTTACGCTTTGCTCTCCGGTTGTGAAGGGTGATTTTGGCCCTCGAGATGTGAGGAGTGATGGTCGTTTTTGGCCTCCGAGATCTGTATTATTGCCGGCGTTTGATTATATGATTATGTGAAGGCTGATTTTGGCCCTTCGGATTCTTTGTTTGTTGCACACTAAAAGTCAGATTTACGAGATGAGGCCATTCTAAAGGCCGATGAATTTCGACGTGTGCAGCGTTTTTTATGCTTTCTAGAGTTTTTTAACTTGGCTATGATGTTGTGTCTGTTTGGATTGAGTTGAGTAGAGATATGAAATCTACATCTAGGCCCATTGTCGATTTCTTTCTTTGCTCCTCATATTTTGCAGATCTGAGCCACATTTTCTTTCGATTTGTTACCCTGCTTGCTATGGTTGTGTTGAGTATTACCACATATTTTTTTAATTTTGTGGCTGATGTGGGTGTTGGGTCGTTGAGTTTTTAAACTGGATTATGATGGTTGTGTCTCTTGAATGTGCTTCTTTGTATGCTGTTAATGAAGATAAGCCAAAGATAGTATTCTTTTACTTGATGTAAATGCTATCTGGGCCTTACTGTATTCCTTTTGCCCCATGCTTGCTGTTGAATGCTCTACATGCTTCTATGATGGTTTGGATGGTTATGATCTTTAGATTTGACCCTGAATTTCAAAATTCAGATGGTTTTATTTAGGCTATAATGACTTTAGTCTTTACGGGTTTAGACTCAAGTGGTTTTGGCTGCGGCATCGTGTTCTAACTTATAACTGTTGCCGGTTACCCCACTAGAGTCCCGTATACGATCTGAGCGGTTAGCGTTACCGCTATGATGAATGACTTATAATCTGAGCCTTAAGTTACTTTCTTGACTCACATTTTTTATATTGTTGAATATGCTAAAACAGTTCCGTTTGATCCACTTTTAATTGCACTATTTGTGGTTGCCGAAGAATGATGTTAGGGGCTAGCGGAGCATAGCAGAAGCAGTGTTCTAAGGATTAGGAAGATGTGGAGGCTTTTATCATCTTTGCCTATATCGAAGGTAATGTGATAAGTTGGGATTTTCTTTAAATAATTGCTTTAGTGTCATGATCTTGATTTTTTTTCATTGTATATATTGTTTTGATTCATCAGCGAACAGGTACAGCTTCAAGACTCATTGAATCTAGATTGAGTTTTATAGGTGTTGGCATTAAAGCTAAAGCTTGATTGCATGTTGCTGTAATTGTAATGCTGCCAAATTACAAGAATCAATTGTTTCAGTTACATTTTCTATTGTTTTATATTTCTGTTATATTATTAAGTATTGTTTTAATAAGCAAAGGTAAACATTCTTTGCTTATTAAGGTATTGTTTTATATTTGTAGTATTTGTAGCAACGTTTACTCTTATGCTTTTTATTTGGTCTTATATTATTCTCTTAGAGGATGTTAATGTTTTTATTTTCATTATTTTTATGCAGAAGTGTTGTTGCTGCTACTTCCTTTTCATTTTAAACCGGTATGTGTTCTTTGGTTTATATTGACTTTCTTATTAACGTTTAATTTTTTTACTTTTAGATTTACAATTATATGTTAGTAATGATTTCCGTTAATCTATACCATAGACAGAGGAACTTAAAGGGTGGTCAATTCAGTAAGCATTTTATCATTAACGGGCAAACGTTAGAAAGAGTGGCTATAAAGAAATTGGTCAAATGGGTTTAGTAGTTTGAAAGTGGCTTTAAGGGTACTCAAATGCTTACGACCTGTACACGTTTCATGTCGTATACCTTTTTTATTTATAGACTTATAGTTCCTGAAAAAACAACAAATCATATAAGCCAAAATAAATAAAAAAATGTATTTTTACTGAATGTAGCAGTATAAAAGGCAGTCACAAAAGAGTTGAATCCTGCTTAAGGTTAGAATTTAATCTCCAGTGAAGGTAAAAAAAAAAAACTTTCTCTTACTAACCACTTTGACTCTTTAAGTCTTTGGTGAGTCTGCTTAGTATAGTATTCTTTAAAATTTGTTCAATGTGATCCTATAATCTAAATGTTCAATTTAGTTTATCACTTATGTGATTACTTAACCACGTAAGTCACTACGGTATCAAACTTTCCTGTGAGTATCTCACCAACCCATATCATAAAATTTTTAGTTGTTTGTGAGTTATGTGGTTAGGTTGACACTAGCAACTCTCTCCATGAATTTGGCCCAGCACGATATCGAAAATAGAAACTAAATTCACTACATTTCATGTTTTGTATATTACTATATGTGTCTGACTTGGTGTGTATATGTTAGGTATAATTTGATTAATATATATATGTAACTGCAACAGTTTTGAAGTTCCATAAGTATATTGTTCAAAGAGTTCTATTTTATTTTTTCCAATGCAGATTTGTAGTGTGTCTGAAGTGCAGGTATCGTCCCTACATCAATATATATTAAACAGTCAAATAGTATTAATTAATTTGATATGGAAGTATTTTTTTCGTTTTCGTTTATGTTCTATATGATTTTACTTTATTTATTTGTTTTCTTTTTTTGTTTATGCTTAGTTTTTTTAATCTGCAGTTTGAAACTCTTGAAGATCAATTCAGAAGGAAGGTGATTACGTCCTGGATCATGTGTACACTTTTTACCTTTATCTTTCACGATATCTATATGATTACGATACTATCTCTTTGTAGTATGCCATTTGTTTCCTTTGCTTACCTTATCAATACTTATCTATTCATTGCCATCTCAATGAATACTATTTTCTTTCGCTTTGGTTTAAGATGCCAACATCAAGGAAGCGTTCACGTCAGCGCTGTAATATCTATAACTATGGTAGTGTATGCTGACAAAAAATGTCAACCCGCAGCAACGCGCGGGACATTTGCTCGTTCAT
>JBCNJP010012724.1:0-13398 GCA_039602395.1 Deinandra increscens subsp. villosa | reverse complement strand
TTTTCGGGACGGGCCTGTATCCCGTCCTTCTTTACAATTACTCCCAGAAACTTGCCTTCTTCAACCCCGAAGGAGCATTTACTTGGATTTAGCTTCATATTCACTTCCCTGAGGGTGTTGAAAGTTTCTTTGATATCTTCTATCATATCACCTTCTCTTTGACTTTTTATTACTAGGTCGTCAACGTAGACCTCTAGGTTCCTTCCGATTTGCTCTTGGAAGAGCCAATCCATGAGCCTTTGATACGTAGCCCCTGCATTTTTCAGCCCGAAGGGCATTTTTGTATAACAATACGTACCATCTGGAGCATGGAAAGCAGTCTTATCTTCATCTTCCCTGGCCATTCGGATCTGATGGTAGCCCTTGTAAGCATCCAAGAAGCATTTTATTGGGAAGGAGGCCAGGGCATCAATCTTTGCATCTACTTCAGGAAGGGGATAGCAATCTTTTGGACAAGTCTCATTGAGCCCTGAGAAGTCTATGCACATTCTCAGAGAGCCATCGGGTTTTTTCACCATGACAGGATTTGCTATCCACTCCGGGTACCTGATTCTTCTTATGATATTAGCTGCAAGTAGCTGCTTAACTTCTTCAGCAGCTACCTTGGCGTGCTCTTCACATAGGCTTCGCTTTTTCTGCCTGACGGGCTTCGTTCCAGGTGGTATGCTTAAGTGATGCTCAATATATCTTGACGGGATTCCTTCCATGTCCCCACATTGCCACGCGAATATGTCACTGTTTGCGATCAGCAGCTCCTTAAGAGCAGTTTTCCATTTTTCGGAAAGCTGCGAGCCCACCTTTATGGTTTGTTCGGGGTACCTGTCACACACCATCCACTCTTCTATCCCGTTTTTTGGCACCAGTTCTGGCAGGATATCAACACTTGCCACTATTTCTGATGCTGAGCCGACAGTTGCTATTCCACCTGGGGTTGGGAACTTCATGAGACCATGTGCTGTTGATGTGAGAGCCCTGAGGGCCCTGATGGCGGGCCTTCCTATGATGGCGTTATATTTTGACGGGGCTCTTACTATAGACCATGTCAGGTCGATTGTTCTCTTTGTGAAGCCTTCCCCAATGGTGAAGGGCAATGTTATCTTCCCTAGGGGCCTGACCATTTCCCCTGAGAATCCTATTAAGGGTGTGTAATCTTCTTGGACCCCCGCCCTGATTTCTGGCCTCATTCTCACAAAACAATGCTCATACATAATCTCCGTCCCACTTCCTCCATCAACATGGATCCGGGCCACCCGATGCCCTGCTATGTCAGCAGCGATATTAAGAGGAGCATCTTGGGCCTCGTCGGGCCCTAAAGCCGCGAAAGTGATGGACCTTTCAAGCCATTTCTCGTTGTCATACAATCTGTGCCTGACTACTCGCTGAGGAGCTTCTTCCTCGCCGATTTTTCTTCTGACCATGTCTATATACTGGGGCTCTTCCCTCGGAGGCCCTTCCTTGCCTCTAGGTTTTTCTGGGTTTTTGATTTCTTTCACCAAATGTGATAGTTTGCCTGTTTTAATGGCAGCTTCTATTTCCTTTCTTAGTTGTATGCAGTCATCAGTCGCGTGCCCGTTTCCTCGATGGTAATCACAATACTCCCCAGGACGGGCCTTACTTCCGTGTCTGTTAGGACGGGGCTTACCAAAAGGCAGCCTGTCCTTCTCGGTGGCAAATATTTCACTGGGGGATTTAAGTAATGGAGTAAATTTTTCGAAATGGGGTGGCGTACCTGACGATGATTCATATGAGCGACTTCCTTTTGATGGGTATGGCGAGTAGGAGGGCTTCTCTTTCTGACGAGTTCCTTCTTGAATGGGAACCGCCCGGACGGGCTTCATTTCTGTCCCTTCCTTTGCTGTAACTGCTCGAGTTATCTTTCCTAGCCCCCACTCCTTGGCCTTTTGTCCCGTATCTTTTCCCCTTATGTAGTTTTAAATTTTCCGCTGCTTATCTCTGTTTTGCCACGTGTTCATGAGTAAATCCGATGAGTGACCCCTCCTGGTGCCAAGTCTGGGAGTGGGCGTCACAGGTAAACATCTCGTTATATACATGACAGGTTTAATGCCACCTTCATTCTTGAGTGTTCTTCAACTTTGACTCCTTTATCATCTTCAATGGACTACACTTTCGAGTCCGATTTTCTAAGCAAAACAGAATTCAGTTGCAATGCTGAAGTTGATGCACTTAAGGAGGTACCATTTCTCTTTATGACTCTTAATGTTATGTAACAGATATTTCTCAAAATTTAATAAACATTTTTAATAGGCCAAAAATGTTATTGTCTTGGGTACCATTAAGGTAGTTTACCCAAACTACATTTATATGGCCTATAATTATTGCCCCAAATTTGTGGAAAGTTATTCGGAAGGTGGTGTGAAAATCTACAGCTGCAATAACGAGGATTGCATAAAAAACAAGAGGGTTATCAATCCATTTCCAAAGTGAATTTAAATATTTTGTGTCAATTTATATTTTTTTATTTTCGTTTGCTATACAATGGTACTTTCTTTTTTTAAACACATTTTTTCAATTTTATGTAGGTTCAATATTAATTTCAAAGTTCAAGATACAACTGGTACTATGGATTTAATTATGTTTGATGGAGAGGCAAAGCGTATTTTAAAAAATAATGCCACTGATATCGATGTCCCTCCTGTCGAAAAGGTCATCTTCTTTAACTATAGTTCTAAATTTCTTTATAAAGACAAGAATCGTAATTTATATATATATATATAATATAAAATATAAAATGGAAATATATATATTAACAAAACTGTTGACTTACGTAGATTAATGGTGTTGATGTGCCCCAACTTTCTAAAGAATTAAAGGAATTGATTGATCGGAAGTTTGCATTCAAAATCCAAATTACCTCCTTCAACATTAACAATCAGTACAAATACTATATCGTAATGAAGGTTACCAATGACGTTGAAATTATTGTTTCTTTAGATAGGAAACATAATGCAGATGAGGTATAAGATTTTTCATATTTTGATACTCCTACCTAATGATATTATTTACTTTCATGTATTAATAGATTAATGTTGTTCTAAAATAGTCTACATTCTTTTAGGTTTTTAGTATTGAAGCAAATAGCAGTCAGTCAGAAGGTAGATTTCCCATTTTTTTAAAGTAAGTTTTTACAATATATAGTAATATTAGTTATGGACCTGCAATTTATTATTTATGTTTCTTTTTTCAAAATACAGTATTCGGTGTGAAATTCTGCAGATTTTGTGACACCTGATTCAGTGAACAATGTTAAAAATTTGATTGAATGTGAAAAGGAATCGGATGGTTTGAAGCGAAACTTGGAAGAATCTGGAAGAAATCTACGATCTTGATGATTCTTCGATGAGTTCCTCGGTCAAGTCTCGCGCAACCTCATCAGGAAAGTCTTCGTCAGCTGGATCTGCTGGTGATGAGAGGTTGAAGATGAAGTTGGTTACTCCAAAGATAGAGAAGTGAAGATAATACCGTCTTTAGTTTGTTCGACGTTCTTTTTCTAAAATAAATGGTTGCTACATTTGGTGTGTTTGTTTTTAAAAGCAGTATATTGCTTCCAAATACTATGGTTTTTATTTTGCGGAATGATTTATAGCATGCTTGGTTTGCCTTATTTATTTCATAATTTTTCTATGTTAAATAGTTAATGACACATGGTTTTACTTTAGTACTTACGAGAATGCTACCAGTCCGCGCGTTGCCGCGGGTCAACATTTTGTTGTCCTCTTAGTGTTAGTAGAATCGTTCTAAGATATGCTCTATATATTTCATGTAACTGTTATAGTAGATTCATATTAAATGTGAGTTAGTGATTCACACGCCCCGTGACGTCAAATTTGTCTATGAAGGAAGTAACATTAGGGGAAATCAAAACATCCTAGAAGATAGAAGAGTAGTATGTAGTTTAATCTAGTAAAGCTAAAAATCACTTCTGAACGTTGATAACACTTTCAATATTAAGATCTTTTCGATCAATGTGTCAAATTATTCAGCTAAAACTTAACACTTAGGGCGCGTTTAGTTGTGGAAAACAAGAGGTGTTTTCCATTTCTGTTTTCCAAGAAAACAAGGAAAACAGAAAACACGTTCAAATTGTATTTTTTAGAAAACGTTTTTCAGGAAAACAGAAAATAGTGTTTTCTAAATTTTAACTAAAAATGGAAAACACCTTTTTTACTGTTTTCTGTTTTCTGTTTTCTATTTTCGTTTTCCAAATATATACAAAAGAAAATGGGCGTTCATTTTCTAGGGTTTATACGCCCAACCGCTCGACCTCTCCTCCGTTACCTCCGTCGCCGTCTGCTCCACCGCATCGTCGACGGAAATCTAATGAAATGTAGAGATAGAAAACAGTTGATTTGAACATGTTTTCTAGTTTTCTAATTTTGAAAATGAAAATTCCATCTTTCAAATTTGAACGCGTTTTCAAAAATTTTCATGTGTTTTCTAGAGATGGAAAACTCATTTCATTTTCTAGAAAACTAGAAATGAAAAACTAGAAAACATTTTCCACAACCAAACGACCCCTTAGGTTCTTAGAATTTAAAATTCAAATTAAGACACAAATTTATTATTTCAAAACTCATTAACTACTGATCTAGTCAAATTTTATTTACAAAATTATTTAAAAAAATTAAATCACACTACATCAACTAAAAAAATATTCTCGATGTTGTACGTTTTTGACATAGAGTTCATATTGGACTGAAGTTTATTAGGTACAACAAAATCAAAACAATCCATCTTCTATGACTATCGATCATCAAACAAAAACCATATCTCCTCTTAATTTATAATACTATTACAAAAAAAAACTGCATTATAAAAGAAATATAGACATGTATAAGCCTGTTTCACCAAGAACATCATCAGACAAAAGAAAAAAAAATTAATAATAAAACAAACCACTAAAAGAAGACTGATTTTTAAATCGTTCGTTTCTAAGTCCAAGTTGCTGCCAATCAAAATCATCATTGCATAAGACCAATCTAGACAATCAAAATTTGAAAGAGCATCAAAATAGCAAGGGAGATAATACCAAGGCTCAGATATTTGTAAAAAACAAAGTGACTATGAATGAGGGTATCTCTATGGTTGTAAAATTATATTGCCTCGCCAAAAGAGATTTCCAAACTCACCAAGCAGTTTCTAAATATCAGGGAAATGTCAATTTTAAATAAATCATCATAGCCTCCTATGAATCTTTGAAATCTAAGATAGCCAAAATAAGGACCCTATCTCGTTAGGCATATGAAAAGTTGCATATGCATGAATTATCTACATTAACAAAATAGATTGCTTGCTTCACTTAGTAAAACACTGACATAAACGTGTGAGGTAAATCGGCCAACCCAATATCAAATTGAAGTGGCATAATGTCATGGGTATAGACCAAGTACAGTATTTGTGAGTGAAGCCAACAAAATGCTTCTGTGAAAAAATACAAACCGATTCTCGAAGCATACTAAAAAGGAGCCTCAGACCATTAATTAGAAGCCAAAAGAAAGATAAAGGGGCTGTATGGCTGTAAAATTGGATTGTCTCGCCATGAGAAATGCCATACCTTCAAATGACAACCGTTTTCTGGATAGACATCACATGCAGAAACTCTCCAGATCAAAGTTAAAATGGACAAATAGGCCTCTTTCTGGCCCTAATCTTATGCGCAACCAGAAGCACATCACACAATTTCAGATCTACTTCAATCCCAAAGATTAAATTTAAAATATGCACAAATAGGCCTTCTTTTGGCCCTAATTTCATGTGCAACCAGAAGCACATCATACAATTTCAGATCTACTTCAATCAGAAGTAGTCATCGCAAATGAAGCATAAGGGCTCAGATCAGAGTGCGGTTGCGATAAACATGAAGTTTACGCCTCGCCGGAAACCCCACCATCACAACCATTTATAAACGAATGGCATCCAACAGCCACGCCGGAATCTTTTTGCCACGACAACTCTCAATGAGATCTGGTCTCTCTCACAATCGTACCTCTTCTCCGTTCTTTCACGTAAACATCGACTTCTCTCTCTCTCTCAGTCATGAACAACGACTCCGATTATGCTCATACCGGCGTCAGAATTTTAGGTTTATGAAAAAAACCCTTTTGTGTTCATGAACATCAAATGAGAAATTGAGAGAGATGATCTTAGAGAGAAGAAGAGCTGATTTGAGAGAGAGAGAAGATAGAGATGATTTTAGACGGAAGAAGAGGCGATTAACAATTTCAAAAAGAGAAGAAGGATGAGTTTTAGAAAGAAGATGCTCACCCACCCACAGACTTGAAGAAACAGCCTTACGTGTAACTTTTACACATACAAAGCCAGCAAATGTGTTGCATATTACTTGTTGAAAATATCATGTGGTGCAATATTACTGGTTAGAAAATTAAAGTGTCAAATTGTCATTGGTACAAACGAAGTACAGTGTTTTAGTGAGTAAAGCCATCAATCTATTTTGTGAATATACTAGGTTAGTAACCCGTGTATTACACGGGTTGACTAAATATTCGTAATATGAGATAACTATAAAAAAATAATAATTGATATAAGATTGAAAAATTATGAATGATATAATTGCGAGATTATATCAAATAGTTATTTTATAGTAGTTAAGTAAATATTACATTTTTATAAAATATAGTAAATTAGAGTGTTTCGTATATCACATTTGAGAAATAAATTGCTTAATGGTTTACTTTAAAGTGGTGTTGAGAATTACAATAATAAATTTTATTTTTCAGAATATAAAAAGGTGTTTGACATTTTAATATTTAATTGAATAGATCAACCACCCTAGTATATAATATTTTTAATTAATAAATATTAGTAACTATTATTGAAAATTCGAAAATTAATTGTTACATCTCTTAATATTAAAAAATTCTAATAATTTATGTAAATTTGGTTAGTTAATAAATAATTTAAGTAAAAATATATACTTAATAAATATTAATAACTATTTATAATAATTTTAATTAAATTTGAAGTTGACTTTTAGATTTAGAAAGTTAAAATATTAAAATTGGAAAATTTGAATTCTTAAATAAAGAAAATTTGAAATTGAGTGGGGTATTGACAAGTGGACAAGCTTAGGTGGATGCCCTAGAAAAATGACATGTGGCACCCAAGTTATTGCTTTATTAGAATGAAAGATATATATACTTATATCAAATGTGTTTTTAATTAATACAAATGTTCAACCATAAAAAAAAGTTCTAATAAATAATAATACCTTCCAAATTGTTACATGATACAAATTAATATCCGAATTTTAATCAAATTATAACAAACTTCCTATAAATCTCTAAATATGTAACCCAATTGCCGAAATTTTATTTCAACCTTTCTGATTCAAATTTTTAAATAATTTCCTTTGTTATTTAGCCATTTTTAAATTGTTAAAAGTGAACATTACAAAATTTCAATCGATTTTCTGGGTATTCAAAACGGATTCTAAAAATATGTTTATCAATTTTTCAAAATAACTAAATTCCCACATTAATTTTCATATTCCATTATTTATAGCATATTATTCCCACATTACACATTTTCACAAACTTTATATTAAATTTCAAAGGAAAATTGGATTTAAATAATCCCAACTTTTGAGAGTTGGCCGACAATAATCCCACATTCAATAATCACTCGCAGTGGTCCCAACTTTCAATATATTTATTAATAATGGTCTCGCCGTTAAAAAACTTAACATCGTTAAGTTTTTGATGATGTGGCGTCTGATGTGGATATATATTTATTTTTTTATTTTTTTTAAATCTAACCTAACCGACATGTGGCATGTGGATTCTTGAGCCCAAACACACCCTTTTGTGTGTTCGTGAGAGATACCAGCGAGCAGAAAGAGAGCCTCATCTCCGGCTACCGGAGAGCCTCCACGACCACCGGCGGCTAAAAGAACATCTAGGGTTCCGCCTTTAGGATGGCGGCGCATACGTTCTGACCTCTCAAGGTCTCCGCGACTGCCTTGTCATTTCTGCAATTGTTATCTCTGTTACACACCCGCCGGAGAAATCTCCGGCATCCCATCCTTTGCTATCTAACAGTTGAATCCATTGAAACATTTACACGGATTAACCATCGATTTAGCGTTACAGAACCCTAAGTTCCCACACAATCCGTAAACCCTGCAGGGATTCTCCGGCTCCGACTAAAACATGTTCCAAAATTTCGTCTCCGACAACCACATGTATTGCCGGATTTGGCCGGAGGAATCAATGTTGATTGATAACTAAAATATATTTTGCCTAATTTTATTGGAAAATATGAAAAACCAAACCTAATCATGTTTTATACATATTGAATGAAACCGTGAATTGGTTAATCGTAGAGTTCTACTGAAATGAAAAGGTAAGCAGGATAAAGGAATGGAGGTGCTCAGAATGCTGAATTGGGATTTTAAAATCACAAAAATATTCGTTGGTAACTGGGTTTGTTTTTTTATTATTTTCTAAATAAACTTGTCAAATTTGTTTGTTTCCTTGGTAAATGGGTATGGTTTTTTATTACGTCAAATTCATCCCCAGTAAAAACGTTTCCGTCGAAAATCAAAGATCTGTCATACGGCCGCACCGTGAGCATCCGTAACCACCAAATTCCCATCTTCTAGAAGCTTCACGTCTCCTTCACCTTCAGATTTTAAACCAACGTTGAATCACTCTAAGATGGTCGTCGGAGGCACGCCGGTCGCCGGAGGCTCGCCGGAGCTGCGGCTCTCTTTATGCTTGCTGGTCCCTCTCACGAACACACATAAGGGTGTGTTTGGGCTCAAGAATTCACATGCCACATGTCAATTAGGTTAGATTTAAAAAAAATATAAAAATAAATATATATCCACATCAGACGCCACATCATCAAAAACTTAACGGTGTTAAGTTTTTTAACGGCGGGACTATTATTAATAAATATAGTGAAAGTTGGGACCACTAAGAGTGATTACTGAAAGTGGGATGCCTGGGATTATATAAATCCAATCCAATTTCAAATCATATATCTCCTCTTAATTTTTCGAAAGCCATATGGTATAAAATACTATCCATTCTTAATCCATCATCCATATTTTTGAAATTGTATCAACAATTTTCAAATATTCTCTATTACAAGATACTGCTTTTCCAGATTCATCATTCTAATAACCAACATCAATATTGAAAGAGATAAGTACTGATTCTTCTTTCATTGTATGTTCTTCTAAAACTCTTATCGTTTCACAACTATGATTTCCATTTATCATGTTTCTTATTGGTTTAATATCATTACTCCTACTTTCCTATGTTTTTCATTACTTAATTAGTGTTTATAATCAATTCATTTTTTTTGCATTTCTTATTACTAATACGATTTTACATTCAAAAAGTTCAATGGGTAAAAAAGATTTATCCAAACGGAATCGATATGCTAGAAAAGTAATTCTTGCTGACAAAAACCGTAAAACAAGTTGTTGGAACTTTATTAAAAAATATATATTATTTATATATTATTTAATAAAATAGTAATTGAATGGAGATTGAGTCTTATGAGTTGAATCCATGTCATAATTCTTGTTGAATATGTTTCAACTTGAATTTATGATGTTGAATGGTGTTACACCATGAGTTATGAACTTGGTTTATGGTGAATGAGTTGTTACAACTCATTCTCACCTATAAATACCAAGGTAATTCTTGGTTGAAAAACACACCAAGAATTAGATAATTCTTTTCTCTCTAAAACTCTCTCATCTTCATCTCAAGAACTTCTTCCAACCTTCTTGAAGATCATCATCAAGTTCAAGAGCTTCAAGGTAATTTTGGGTCTAGAGTTATCCCGGTCGTACTCTCGACTTCGACGATTGTACCCTGGGAAACAAAACGGGATCTTGTGTAGACCCGGAATTTGTTTTAAGGGAAACGGGTTTTACCCGATGCCTTCGTCTAAAACCTTTTCTTAAATCTATATTTTCATAATTTAAAACTCCTTTCTTCAACCCAATTAATCTAGTAATTGTTTAATCAACATAATATTTTCAACCCACTGTTCTTTCTTTTGTTTATGTAATTCTCTTATTTTCGTTTGTATTGTATTTCATTTATTTGTATTGTCTTATTTCTTTGTATTGTAATAGTTAGGTTTCTTTTTCTTGTATTGTATTAGTGTAGGGATTTTGTCTTTCCGTTGTAATTGTATCAAATATCTAGTGGAAATTTATTTTATCGTTTAAAATACGAACGGTGGTCCTACAAACTTAAAACAAATTTTTAAAAACACCGTTCGTTTTTACTAAAAACTTCTTCATCTCGAGTTTCAAAGTTGGACTTAGAAACCTCGAGTGATTAAGTGTTTTCAAAAAATATTTAAACCATAACTCGTTTTTCTTTTAAAACGAGTTGTCGTTTTTTTTTCAAAACTTTCAATTCTCTTGTAATTTCCATAAGTTGGAAAATAAAGAGAATTTAATTTTCTTTTAATTCGACCATTAGTTGGTCAAGTTTTTCATACATAACTTTCAAGTAATTGGAAGTTTCAATCTCTTTTAGTCTTCCATTTGTTGGAGTCTAAACTCTCATTTAATACCTTTTATTCACCATAAGTTGGAGTTTAAAAGAAGTGTAAAACTCTCATTTAATACCTTTTATTCACCATAAGTTGGAGTTTAAAAGAAATTGAGAACATGTTTCCATAAGTTGGACTTTAATTCTAACGTTAAAACTTGGACATTTAACTCCATTAGTTGGAAATCTAAAACGACCATACGTTGGACGTTACGTTTGAAAACGTTTTTATACTCGTGGTTAATTCAAAGTTGGACTTAGAATTACACGACTTAAAGACGTAATTAAAACTCGTGTCTAAACAAGTACGTGTTATTTCAAAGTTGGACTTAGATTATAACAAGTACGCGTTGAAACCTCAAGTTTTATTTTCTAAACGTAAGCGATTAAAAACAACCAAGTAACACTATACATCCATTAGTTGGAACGTATTAAAAGAAAACGTGCGCGTTAAAAGTCATAAGTTGACACTTTAATTCTGGACATTAACTCTTTAAGTTTATTTTTCAGAAATGACGAACGATACTAACGGCTCAAATGGCAAGTCTAGTGACAAGTCGAGTGGGGGGACATCCGTTGTCACCCAAAAGAGCGTAACGCCTAACACTATTGCGAATCAGGCTGAGAAACCCGAGAAGTTCTCGGGTCTTCACTTCAAAAGGTGGCAACAAAAGATGTTGTTCTATTTGACCACCTTGAACCTTGCAAGGTTCCTCACTGAGTCCGCTCCCACTCTTAGTGAAGGGGAGTCCAACGTGGAAACCGTTAGCGCGGTAGAAGCTTGGAAACACTTGGACTATTTGTGTCGTAACTATGTGTTAAACGGCCTAGTGGACGCGTTGTACAACGTGTACTCGGGTATAAAGACAGCCTACCGAGCACATCACCTTGGATCATGTCTTTCACTTTTGCCTTACGCGTGTCAGTCATTCTGAGAACGGAAATATTTCACTTCCCAGCCTTCTCAAACACAGACAAAAGATTAAAAATTAAAAAGCACAATTTTAGTTTGAGGGGTCAACTATTTCATCTTTTCTATTCTTCCCCTTGCTTTTTGATTTTTAATAACAACACACACCTTTTTTTTTCTTTTTTTTAAACACTCACTGACACAATACTAAATATGTACTAAAAACTGGCCAAGTTAACCTTCAAAGTTTATCTTTTGAAAATTTTCAGAAATGGGTTTTGTTTAATGCACTACCAGACTTCACATCAAATTAGCCAAGAAACGAACAATCAAGACAGTACCTTGCTGATTTTGCCAGATTTACCTCTTACCAGAAGAACATCCCTACTATTGAGAATCTGCATGTCATGTAGTTGAGAGATGCCTTCTATCATGTGCCTGGAACAATCACTTTCATAAACAAATAAGTTAATGGAAGTCCTCCTTGACTGTTCCTGCACAAGGTGAGAGATCAATTAGCCATAAGTACCCAGGCCATTGTGGTTCTGGGTATACCTGAAGAGTCAGTGAAAGAAATTTCTTTTAAAAACATTCCCTTGGTAACATCAGGGATTGGGGGTGTGGCTGCCTTGGTTGGACTGAGAATGTCCTTTTTGTTGACATCTCTGGGTTTGTGATTTTCTTTCCCAAAAACCTGTGGTTTTCTCGGTGGATTCTTATTAGAATTTTGAACTCTTATTTCTTGAAATTGTTTGGAGTGTTTCTTGTACACTCCAGTAGGCTTGAAAGACAAGTTCACAACTTTTGAAACATTCCACCTGTCATCCTTCCTCCAACCATTTGATTTAGCTGAACCAACTGGATTTGGATGGATGGGTGATTTTGAAACAGTTTTGAAAACAGGTTTTGGGGATTCAACAGATTTTGGTCTCCAAGCTGTTTTGACAGATTTCTGAGATGTTTTGTTTTCTTTAAAAATGGTCTTTGGCCGTTGCTTAGGAGCCTTGGGTTTCTGCTGAACTTTGTGACTCTGAGGTGCTTGTTTCTGCACCTTGGGTTTTGATGGACCGGGCCTTGGAGTTGGGTCACTTTGTTTCTGGGTCCTTGGACTGGGTCTCTGATGAACCCTTTTGGGATAATAGGGTTCATAAGGCCGGTATAAACAGTTTCTTGCCACGTGTCCTGGTCTACCACAGACATGGCAAGATTGTTTCTTTGGGTAAGCGGGAGCCTGTGGTTGGTTACGCCCAGTGGAAATCCAAGTTGGTTTTGAACAATTTTTGTGGATCCAATGGGTTTTACCGTGGGGCTTTGTGGTTAAAATGTACTCCCGCTGAACTGGCTTAAGCTGGTCATATGCAGAATTGATTTCTGGGTACGGGACAAAATCATGAGGTCTAAGGTCCCGCACTTTCTGCACATTTTGATCATGACAATCATTCTTATTTTCTGTAGGTTTCCCACCCAACACCCCACCATTTGTGAGTTTGGGACCAGCAACCTGTGGTCCCTTATCCCTTCTTAAAATTTTAACAGTTTTTAAGGGTTTCACAGGTTTAGCATCACATTTCCCAAAGTTAAACACACTACTAGTAACAGATTCATCAAACACAGTTGACTTGGGAAATGCTGACTCAGACTCAAAACTTTTTGAAGCAAAATTATCAGTTTTAAAAACTGGAAACTTTTGACTCTCAACGCAAACACTTTTTCCCTTTGAACCTGCTTCTTCATTTACTTTATCTGCACAAGAAGTAGAAGTGTTAGTAATGTTAGAAACAGGAGCAGAAATTTTAATAGGACAAGCTGCCGAATTTCTTTTCGATCTCAGCTTTAGCATCCAAGTTAGTCTTGGAACACTCATAATCTGAGATCATTTCATGCATCAGGGGCATCGGTACTGTATGAGTGGACTTTTCATCTTTTATT
>JBCNJP010012723.1:0-13399 GCA_039602395.1 Deinandra increscens subsp. villosa | reverse complement strand
GAATCCGAGGAATCCCTCCAAGGTCGCCGGCCGCCGCGACTCCGACTTCCGACTTTCGCAACCTTGATACGGATATTATACGTATTTATAATTATTATAAATATCCCGAGGCTTAGAAATTAGTAAAAATATATCCTAATATGATTCGTAACACAAAATGATAAGTATTATAAAGTTTGAGGGGCTATAACGTACAATAATGAAAGATATATATATAAATATATATATATAAATGTAAACGTATGTATACGTATATCATTGAGCGTGTACCGAGCCTTAGAAACCTTTATAAATATGTCCCATAATGTTTTAGTACAAAAAATAATAGTTTGGTAGAAATCTGGGGGCTAAAATGTAAATATAAAGTCCAAGGAGCAAAACTGCCAATATGGCAAACTACCTCACGGGTCGCGACACCTGAGGCTTAAACCTCGCGACCCTTCGCCCAATTTTATACCAGAAAGCAACCATCACGTGATTCATCGACTTGGAGTGCACGATTGGGCTACCTACGCGGTCGTTTTTCATCGATTACTCACTAGTACACGTGTAGGGACATTAGGCGACCTATTTGGGTATAAAATCAAGCCTTGATCAATCATAATTCCTCACCAATTTTGTGATAAACAACCCAAAAACCCCATAAACGAGCTAGCTACTTCGTCTGAGCAATTCGAGCAAACGGTGAGGACTTTGAAGCTGGATTTTTGTAGTCAAGCTTCTCTAGGTATGATCTAAAATAACCTCTTTCAGTTTTGGCTAAATTGATATCTAAGTATGTTTTCTAAAACTATGTTAAAATTAGGGTTCTTGAGCTTGTTTTGCTGAAATTGGATAATCGGGTAGGAATGAGGGTCTGAATTTTTATAGGTAATCCTAAATTAATGTGTTTTAAGAAAGTCCTAAGTTTATTTCACAATTGGAAAATGTTTGGTTAAGGTTTTGTTAACTGGTCAAAATTAGGGTTTTCATAACGTTGTTCTGCCCAAATTGAGTAAACGGTGTTGAATTAAGCTTTGATATTTTAAAGTATATTATAAAATGTTATAATGAATAATACCCTAAGTTGGTTTGAAAAGAAAATGAGTTTTGATAAAAAAAATAAGAAAAACGTGAAATTAGGGTTTTGAATAATGATTATTTAATATAAAATATCTGGAGGGTATGGGTACTCGATTATTGGTATGGAACTATGTTTATATATATAATAAGTATATATGAAGTTAAAATGGATAAATGACAAAGTATTTAAACTACCGAGTTAATTGGATACTTAGAAGTTCGTGCGGACCAGAAGGGTAAGCGCCTGTACACTGGGTTTTTGACAAAGCGGGGGTGTCACATAAATCCCAACTGGTACCTGGCATACCTCATTGGGCGATCCTGGGGTGAGTGTTTACTTATAGGAATGCACGTCTTCATACTAAAAGAAGATATTATACCTATCGGGGTATTTTGGTCATTTTGACTTTAAAAGAAATACATCTTAATAATTAGATATTATTAAGATAATATAAGAGATAAATAAACATTGGATATGTTTATAATGTTAAACCTTGCATTAATATCATACGATACGCGAATTAGGTCAACCAAAGGATTCTGTCGGAGGTTCTGTCCAAGTTTAACGAGTAAAGAGATAAGGTAGTTTTGCGAGCCCACTTTTAAATGTTCTAAATGATTTAATGTTTTCGGGCTGATATATATACGATGTTCGACTGTTTATTTAAAAAGTATTTGAAATGTTTTTATCTGAAAGTTTGCTTATCTTAACTGATAAATTGATGAACTGTTGAAGTGATACGTGTTATGTTATGAAGATACTTATGAATGGTTATACGTGTTAGTAATGTATATAAAATGATTATGATAGAATAATGCATATGAAATGATTGTTAGAGTTATGTGTTATATTTTTTTTTGAAACTAGGTATCCAAACGATAAGGGTTTGTTAATAAACTCACAAGTGAGAATGTATGATTATATGAGAACAGGTGATGCATTTGCTATATTATTATGTGGTGGATATGCCACTGGTACATCCTGTATACAAGCATGGTAGTATAGTTACCTGGTATATCGAAAGTGTGGAGGATACGCCGCTGGTACATCTTGTATACATACACCTAGGTAAATTGGGAGATGTTCATATGTTGCAGTATACGAGTATATTATCATGTTTATTAGCACACCTAAGTCATATGAATATCTAACTAGGGGTGGGTAGTAGTACTTTGGTGGTTAAGGAGATGTTCGATAGAATAGAACGTCTTAAGAGTTAAGGTTCCGAGAATAGTGGTCGATACTGAGGTTGGGGGCTTCCAAATGAAGTACATGAGCGGTATTCAAAACTGGAAGGATGGAATGTAGGACGGTTGTCGTTGCTGAGGTTGGGGGCTTCCAGATGAAGTCACCTGAGCAGTATTCGAGACCGGGAAGGTATAGAAGGAATAGAACAGTTGTCGGTACTGAGGTTAGGGGCTTCCAGATAAAGTCACATGAGCAGTATTCGAAACTAGAGGGTATAGAGGTATATGGAATTCAGGTCATAGGAGTTAAAGGTTATCGAGGTAGATGTTTTTTAGAGAAACGTGTTTGATTATGATGTAATGTTATGTATGAATTGTTATGTGTTATACTTGATAATGTAGAACCACGATACGATCTTACTACAGCATGATTTGGTAATCGAATAGCAACGAGAAGGTAAATAAAGCTTTGCTTTATTGATTCACTTAGAGAATACAAACTAGAGAGAGAAACACACTCAGTTTACACACAGTTAAGAGATATGAAAATGACAGAACTGACTAACTCTCTCTAACACAGACTATTTATAGTCACTTAGTCACAGGCCAGCGGACCACCAGCGGACCATCTGGTGCGCTGTACCAACTGGTCCGGCGGACCATGTGATCCGGCCAGATGACTATCTGACTCACACAGATGCTCTTGTCTAGATACAATACACGAGACACATGCTAGCATAGGAATATGCTTCTACAGACTCCTCCTTAACGTGTAGTGTATCTATATTCTAACTAAACTTCAGTCTTCAATCTGCAACATTGCTGCATCCGATCTTTGACTTGAAATCATGTCAGAAATAGAGCTTTCATGACTGGATCAATCTTGAAAAATCTTTGAACTTCAAGATCCACTTGTTAAAGATATAACATACTCCCCCTTTCACCATGCGTGAGTCTTTTCACACAGAAACCTGCAATTTCAGAAGACAGAAACGCGGCTTTCCTTTTCTTTTGAAAATTAATTTAATCTTGGCGCGAAACTTCTCTTCGAGAATCCAAGATATAGTTTTGAAATTTTTGATTTCGTATCTTGTATCGATCGGTCGAAAACAAATAAGAAATAAAATCTTTTTGGCTTTTTGAAACTTTATATCAAAACACACCGAAAATCTTTTTGAATTTTTCAGATGTGAAACATAAATGCAATACAGAAATGAAATACTGAATCGCACACTATTTTTGTCTTTTGCGAGAAAGATCACAACTTGGGATCATATTGGTCATGACATGCTGAACTACACTTCAATTTCAATTATTTTAGCACATAAGTCATGTCGATTACTGGTATAATTTGTCCATCTTAAACTCAGGCACAATCATACTCATAACATCTGGATATGTTATTGAATTGATTAAGTTTGCATTGACCAGTGTACCCCACACTATCAGACATACTCAGATATGTTTTTGCTTTCTATATCACACTTTGTGATTTCATTTGTGATTTAATCACATAATGATTGTATTCATGATTCAGTCAACTGTGTTCCATGCAAAAAGAAATAAGAACGTTAAATCGTCTACCTTAAGGTCGATCTTTCGATACGCAGATAAGGCCTCGGATTTAACAAAATAAGAAAATAAAACAAGTTGAAATTGTATAACCCAACAACAATCAGGTCGGTACTCCCGTACACGCAGAGAAAGTCCGATGAGTTATACGAAACACCAAAGAAAATAAAGCAGAACGTCAAACGAACAACAATCAGGTCGGTCTTTCGACACGCAGAGAAAGTCCGATCGTTTGACAAAATAAAGAAAATCAAACAAGTTTAAATCTTTGCAAAATGAACACATCTATACACAGTGACTTCTCATTTTCTTTTTCACATATCTTTTCTTGATATATCATGAGATATGCATCAAGATGTTGTCCACTTGGTCAAGCATTAGTATTTAGTGTTTATCACATCTGAATACTTTCTGATTTAATGCCGAGCCTACCAAGTACATCAAACAATGATCTTATGGCTTTTTCATCTATTTTATCCATGAGTCAGACACGTAAGCCAATGTACCATCATTTCCCAAACATGTGGGATACAATTTCTCATTTTTCAATGTTTTTGTATTTTTCTGTTTTTCAATGTTTTTGTATTTTTCCATTTTCTCCCCCTTAAAATGAAAACTCTATTTTTGGATTTTCATTTTAACACAAACAAAAACACAAAGATGCTATTTTTGGCTTTTCAATTTTCTCCCCCTAAACTACATACAAAATGCATAAAAGAAAGAAAATTGACCTATCGATACGGATACCTGTTCAGTTTAAACTTTCAGAAAAACTTTCAGTTTAGAAATATGAAGCATTCAATTTAAGTTAATAACGCAGAATACTCCTCCATCAGCAACTTTGCAATTACCAACGGGTCTTCTAGGAATACCTGCACACTGGTTATAAAAATTAGTACTCAAATGACCCGAAGCACACAGCTTCTGGTCGACCAGTGTCTTCCACAAAATCAGTTGCAGCTTTGCTGACCACCTTAGGTCGCCACTGCATTTTGACCTTTTCTGTTTTTACTGAACCGTCATCTTGTGATGAACCTTCAACACTTGAATCAAATTTAAAAAATTGTTTCTTTTTAGACTTAGTGCTAGACGGTGTGGACTCAGTAAAAATTCTACCTGATTCATCGATAAATGTGGCAGATTTGTTTGAAAAAGATCTTTTACCAGTTTCAGGACAATTGAAAAACCGTATACGGATCGTTTCTATGGATGAGACGGAAGTTTTGTCATTGAATCATGTTGAATGATCACATAACGAAGGAGTATACAACAATTAAGCTCTGGGGGAGGTCGGACAGAACCTCCCCTCTCAACACACAGACACAAGACAGAAACTTCCAAAGAAATACAAAGACGAAACTATTTATACTTCTTCATAAGGTCCGAACTGGGCACCTCCGAACTCTGTCCGAACTCCCTCCGAACCTGGAGTTCGGCCATCTAGGTTCGGCCAACTCCGAACCTAGAGTTTGGTTGGGTTTCGGACCTCAGTTCATGTCTCCGATAAATCAGTCTGTTTTGACAATTCGAACAGTAACGGCCACACAAGGTTCATGCATCAACAAATTCCCCCTTAGACGTTACTGTCGAATCCAGACATTGATCTTCTAGCAATCTTCAGTCAGCTTGCTGCAGACACCTCTATCTTTAGCAAACTCCCCTTGACCGAATCATCAGGTATGCAGGAAACAATTCGAATCTTGTACAATCTCCACAACCAATAAAATTCCCCCTAGCTTCAAGCACAACCATCCAATTGGAACCGGCATGTATGATAATGGTTCACTTCATAAGTTGTATCCGGAAATTATAAAGACACACAAACACCACTGCATCTGGATAATAATCTTCAATCTTCACCGAATTATAACACATTCTGATCTTTATGAAAACAAACACGATCAGTATCTTTAATCATGGAAATTCCCCCTCAGCATCAAATCCATCCCAATTTATTACTCCGGTAAACGTATATCTCGTTGCAGACTGGAATCTGACCAAGTCTTTCGACAACTCAAGAAAGTATCGGGCATATGACAGAGAGTTCCAAACCATAATTGAAAACTTTGACATATCGGTTCGCACGAACATCAGAATATACCACCTTTCCATGAAGATCAAAAACCACCATCATCCCTGAACTGATTGCTTTTGAATATTCACTTTTTCAATCCCCAATTTCCCCCTAAATAAGTGACATATTCAAATCTTCAATATTCTACTGATTTCAACCTCGCATTCTTGTAGTGGAATGATAAACTCAAGTAGCCCACAACGGAATCTTTAATCTCATTCAATCTTCAGTTTGTGTAGAAAGATAATCTCCGATAAATGTTCCCAAGTAATCATAACCATGTCTCCGAATCTCTGTCCATCATCAGAAACACGTATTCTTGAATCTCTGTCCATCATCAAGAACAATGACTACCCACAAACCCATTTCTTGAAATTCGATCACTAACTCGTAACAAGTATCGGAATCTGGATTTTCTTCAAACATAACACCCCACAACTACCGAATCAAGGGTAAACACGATAGCTGATCCGCTTCTTTGAAATTCCCACCTAACGGGGGTTCGGGGGCAGCGCCCCTGAGAAGCGGGGTCCAAGGGGCGGCAGCCCCTGGCGGGGTCCAAGGGGCAGAGCCCCTGGCTGGGGCCGTGCTGACCTTCGGAACTAGTCCGAACCTGACCTTCGGAACCTCCTCCGAACCTGACCATCGGACGTCCGAACCTGGAGTTCGGAGCGGTTATTTTTCAGATCTGTTCTTCGGCCGAACGTTGTCCGAACTCGAACTGGAAATTTTTGAACTCGAACTAGATTCAGGATTTGATCGAATTTAGACATCCAGATACTTCTGTTAGGTAAAAACATGACTCAGGAAGACTCGATTGATTAAAAATCAAACAGAAACACTTCCAATCACCCCTAACTGAAGGTTTAACGTCTCGAAATGAAGAAAAACGATAGAATTCGACCATAGAAAGAGCCAACAGCTCTGATACCAACTGAAAAACCGTATATGGATCGTTTCTATGGATGAGACGGAAGTTTTGTCATTGAATCATGTTGAATGATTACATAACGAAGGAGTATACAACAATTAAGCTTTGGGGGAGGTCGGACAGAACCTCCCCTCTCAACACACAGACACAAGACAGAAACTTCCAAAGAAATACAAAGACGAAACTATTTATACTTCTTCATAAGGTCCGAACTGGGCACCTCCGAACTCTGTCCGAACTCCCTCCGAACCTGGAGATCGGCCATCTAGGTTCGGCCAACTCCGAACCTAGAGTTCGGTTGGGTTTCGGACCTCAGTTCATGTCTCCGATAAATCAGTCTGTTTTGACAATTCGAACAGTAACGGCCACACAAGGTTCATGCATCAACAACAATCTTTTGCCATGTGACCCTTTCGGCGACACTGATAGCACAAACGATAGGATCGTTGAGATTGTGATTTGCCCTGAACTGATGAACACCTCTCAACGGGCTCAGAATTATCAGAAATATCATCAACAATTTGAAATCGATTAGAATGTACCCATTTTGAAGTAGGACTTCGAGGAGTGGAATTTGATCCAGATGAAGACGAAACTTTCACTGTTTGAACTTCACCAGAAGAACTTGTAGATGAAGCCTTCGTTTGGATCTTTCCACCGAACCCCTTTTCCATTGTAGACATGAAGACTTGAGCCAAATAATAAATTTGTTCCAAGCTTGTGTCTTTCTTTACTTTTAGAGCTTTCGTGGGCATATTTTTCTTGATATTCTTTGCACCCTTCTTACCATCACTACCCAAACCACAACGTTTGTAACCCGGTGGCTTAGTTAAATCGACTTCAGAACACGAAGGACCTGCTTTAGCAGCTTGATTAAACTAAGCTTTAATATCCTTTAGTTTGTTAGCTTCAACCAGTTGAGCAGCAAACTTTTCTTCATGCAACTGCTTTTCATCCTTCGCCACTTGGTTTCCAACAGAACCAACGCCCTCTTCTGAAATAAAACCACCTGAAACAAACTTTGTTGGGAAATTATCAACCAAACTCTCCTCTTGTTCCACTTTCATCTTTAATTTCTGTGATTTCTTCAAGTCAGACTTTTTTGCAACAAATTCAGAATAATCACCAGTTAGAGCTGAAATTTGAATGTCAGCAAGAGCATCAGATTCAATAACCGGATGTGGAATCTGATTATATTCTTCACTCCCAAAAACCTTCTTGAAATTCTCATCTTTACACAAGTAACTTGTGAAAGAATGTGAATTCTTCAAATTATTCAACTGTCTTGTAAGATCCAACACTACAACATTCAGATCAGATATTTTCTTTTGAGCTTCACCCAAAGCTTTTTCTGATTCAATTAATTGCTCTAAAGCTGTATGAAACCGAAACTTTTCCTGTCGCATCTGATCATGAACATCACACACTTCTTGAGTAATTTTCTTGACACGGCCTTCATGAATCTCAATATTTCGCTTCAACAACTGATTTTCATGTGTCAAAGTCGTGACTTTATCAAGTAAGATGGAATGTTCCTTTCGACGATCACTTTCTTTTGCATTAACTTCATCAAACTCTTTCTGAAGATCATCATACAATTGCTGAAGAGAATCCAATTTTATTTTGGATTTGCTAAACAAAGCATCAAAATCTTCAATGGCATCTTTTGCTTCACTCTCCCATTTCTCAACACTTTTAACCAACTCCTCATTCTCAGTTTTCAACTTCAGAAGTTGTTCCTTATCTTGAGCAACTATGTCATCCATATTGCTCTTAAGCTTGACAATCTCTTCCATCAACTCATCCTTTTTGTTTATTAATTTCTCATTTATTTTGCAAATCTCATCAGAATTTTCAACTTTCTTCTTGAAACTTTCTAATTCTGTTTCCTTCAGTGTTCTCTCAAACATTAACCCTTCCTTTTCTTGAACCAATTCACGAATTTTTCTATCCTTTTCAGCACAAAATTCACAAGTTGACTCATACCCACTAACTTCAGAATCACTTGTTTCAGATGTAATGATCTCAGACATATACCCACTCGATTCAACTTCGACATTTGCCATTAAAGCCACAGGTTGACCGTTGATATAACAAAATTCGTATGAGTCGGCACACGTATCTTGAATAGCAGTCAAAGCAATAGGTGATTTGTCAAATTGTTTTGACCATTCATCAAATTCTTTATCTGCTTGAGCTTGAGCCATCATAGCTTTTGCTTCATGCTTATCAGATTTAACTTTATTAGAGGATGACTGAGAACACTCACGAGTAAAATGTCCAATCTTTGAACAATTGTAACATTTTACTTTAGATTTATCTAAACCCAGTTTTCTTCCTCCGGGAACAAAAGAATTCTTTCCATGCTTCTTGATAAACCATCTTCCTTTTTCAACCATCATTGCAAATTGCCAATGCAGATCTAATTCAGCCAATTAATCATCATCCAGCTGTTCTAACTCAGTTCCACTCAGACCAGCATCACTAACTTGACCAAATATCGATCCAGACGATGAAGATATAGAAGCAGATAACAATGCAGCCAATTCTTCAGTTGATTGAGCAGGATGAGAATTATTTGACGATTTATCTGGAATGGTAAAACGACATCCTGGAGAATAACCAGAATTTTCAGAATGTCCAGCAAGAAAAGTTGTTACTGGCGGATTACTGCTAGAAATAACATGTGACTTTGCCTTAGCATGAACTGTAGCGTTATTTTCCCCAAAGTACAATTCAGGATTTTGAACTGTAGGATGTGCAGATTTCTTCACCAGTAATTCCATCTCACGAGCTTGTAATTTGCTAGTTATTTGGTTGAAAGTCCAATTTGAATAATTTGGATCATTTGTCAACATCATCACATAATTTTCACATTGTTCTGGTAAAGCTTCCAAAATTTTATCTTTCAATTCATCACTATCTTTCTTGACTCCAACAACATCAAGTTCATTTATCAAATGTGAAAATCGAGCAATCAAATCTGGAATTTTCTCATTCTCGCAGTGCCTGAAATTATCAAACTCTTTCTTCAAAACTTTCTTTCGAGTATTTTTGTATTGATCATTACCCGTACATCTCTCTTCAATAGCATCCCACAACTCCTTAGCCGTTGTATATTGCTTAAATTGATGCATTAGCTCTTTTGGTAAGGCCATTGTAAGATAACTATATGTTTTCTTTTCTCGAGCAAACAATTTCTGTTCATCAGCATCGAAACTACTAATCATCTTTGGTTTGTTGGGACTTATCATTTGATATTCATATTCTTTTTCAATTGGAATCCAACTTTCAATATCTTGCGAATAAATGTAAGATTCAAACCGACTTCTCCAGTTATGATAATCTTCAAGCCTTAGCAATTTAGGAACTTTTTGAGTTTTTCCTATCTCATTATCATAGTTCAACATGGCTTGCATTGATGTTTGAGCAGCAGTCATTGCATAGAAATCACTCATTTTGATGTTAAACTTAAAACTCCAAAACTTTAAACTCAAAAACGAGGGTCTTCCAAGCGAATTTTGGGGGTCAAACTAGGGGGTACAGACCTTTTAGGTGAGTACACGTCTAGATCTCGGAAAGACGAACGTTTTGGCTGGTATTGGGTTCTGTAACTCCAAACGGTTTGCAAGTTACGTCAGTTTTAGTGAAGATATATTTTCTGCCAGCGGACCAACAATTCCAGCGGATCAATCTCCGGATCAGATAAACCTGCGGATCAAATTTGCTCACTGGATCAAAATACTCCCAACGGACCAATTATGTTCCAACGGACCAGATATCTTCGACGGATCAGATTTTGATACGGCGGACCAAAACTGGTACGGCGGACCAGATTTTTCAGCGGATCACACTGGTACGCTGTAACTGCCGCGGATCAGACTGATGAAGATTGCCGGGGCGGACCAAACGGCGGACCAAATGTTAAACCGGCGGACCAAATGCAAATGAAGCTGAAATTGGCTGATTTTCACAGATTTTGACAATTGAAGCTAGAAACTGGATCAGTATGATGCGAAAACACTCCAGGAACATCCAGAAATCATTTTTATCCTCGGAATCACTCAGAATTATGAAAAATTGATGAAAAATGTAGAAAACCCAAACTTCCTCTCTCTAGAATCCGAAAAACTTACCAAATCACAGCAGTAGAGCAACCTGGAATGCTCTGATACCACTTGTAGAACCACGATACGATCTTACTACAGCATGATTTGGTAATCGAATAGCAACGAGAAGGTAAATAAAGCTTTACTTTATTGATTCACTTAGAGAATACAAACTAGAGAGAGAAACACACTCAGTTTACACACAGTTAAGAGATATGAAAATGACAGAACTGACTAACTCTCTCTAACACAGACTATTTATAGTCACTTAGTCACAGGCCAGCGGACCACCAGCGGACCATCTGGTACGCTGTACCAACTGGTCCGGCGGACCATGTGATCCGGCCAGATGACTATCTGACTCACACAGATGCTCTTGTCTAGATACAATACACGAGACACATGCTAGCATAGGAATATGCTTCTACAGATAAATGTTTATAAAATGGAATTTTACAGGTTTAAAGGTTTTAACCTCATGAACGAGGTAATGTTTTTAAAATGTAGAACTCGCCAGCGTATGCTGACCTTTTCCCAATACCATATGTATGTCAGGTATAGGTGAGACGTCTGAGAGCAAGGGCGGAGCCCTCGTGATAAGAGACTGATCGGGCAAGCTATTAGAGGAGCGGTTGGACATGCTGGCTAGTTGTAGATAAATAAAGACAGTTATAGTTAGTCACTATATAGATATATTGTAAATTATCTCAATTACTTTATGTACTTGGCTTTATAATAAATAAAAGTTTTAAAATTTTCCACTGCTTATCTCTGTTGTGCCACGTGTTCATGAGTAAATTCGATGAGTGACCTCTCCTGGTGCCAAGTCTGGGAGTGGGCGTCACAAAATGGCCGACCCAAAATTACCGTTGGTTGAGAATCCTTTTCGACTGAAACATAATCTAAAACCAAAAAGTCCATAAGATAGAAAAATTCATCAACCTTGACAATGACATTCGTTAACACTCCCTAGGGTAGCTTTGGGGTCAAGTCAGCCAAAATCACCGTAGTGTTGGCTTTTTTCAAAGGTCCGAAATTGTACTGATCGTACAAGCTCCCTGGTAGTATACTGACACTAGCTCCAAGATCCAACAGGGCACGGGTCATTTGAAATCACCAACTTGAATCGAAATCATTGGTGCCCCCGAATCTTGCAACTTTTGAGGCAAAATAACTGAAATAATGGCACTCACTTCTGAATTTGCATCAAGTTGTTTTGGAATTTTGTAGTTACGCTTTTGAGTGCACAATTCTTTCAGGTACTTTGCATAGGCTGGAATTTGTTTAATTGCATCCAAGAGGGGTAAATTGAATTTTACTTATTTAAATACATCCCACATTTCCTCTTGATGCGGCCCCGTTTTTCCCAATTCTTTTTTTTTCTTGGTTCAATTAATGCTTTAGGAAAAGGGATGGTATTAACCTCCACACCCTCTTCCTTTGCTGCTTTTTATTTCTCACCCATTACCTTATTTTTTTTACGCTTGAAAAGTGACACGTTTTTTACTCTTAAGGCTAACAGGTTCGTTTTCAACTGGTTTTTCATTCTCAAAAATTTCCTCTTCATCTTCACTTACCCAATCCTCAACCACCCCATCAAATTGCGTTGGAGGTGTCCCCACCTTATAATCTACTAACTTACCTGACCACAATTTGGTGACTTTGATGATTGGCACATGTCTTGAATTCTTTGAACTAGATGCCTGATGTTACGGGTTGAGATAAGTGTCACTGGGTAACTTACCATGGTCTCGTCGTGATAACTGATCGGCTAATTGACCGACTTGCCTCTCCAATGCGTCCACCGACTTGTTCCTAATCTCAGTTTCCTTCTTGAACTCCCGCAACTCCTTGAGAGCGTCTTCATGCTTCTTATCCATTCCCTTTATAGCTTCCATCATGGCTTCAAGTTGCGCACCAATTCCAGCTTTTTGATTTGGTTGTTGTTGTTGAGTGTTCCTTTGTTGTTGACTCCCTCCTTAACTGTAAGTGTTTCGTTGGTAACCTACCAAATTGTTCCCTTGGCGACTTTGGTATTGCTGATATTATTGTCCTCCACCCTTCACATGAGAACCTTGAAAATCAGGATTCAATTGATTATTTGCATTACCATACCTGAAGTTTGGATGATTTTGCATGTTCGTATGGTAAGTCTTGGAGTTGAAATCAAACGGTTTTCCTTGGACATAGCTCACATCCTCCTGCCTGTTACCCATAGAAGGATATTGATTCGCATAGTGTACCAACTCTCCGCATGTTGCGCAGACTACAAATGCGGATGCCGCTTTTGCTTCCTCACTTACACCACCAACCTTGAGTTGAGTAAACTGTTTTTCCAATTGCGCGTACTTCTTCTCCAAGTTCTCATACTTCTCCCCCGCACTATAGTCTACTGCCTTCAATGCTGCTTTTGGTCTTCTAGCTAACTGGGCATGTCTCTTTGATGTTGTTGTGACATCCGGG
>JBCNJP010012722.1:0-13399 GCA_039602395.1 Deinandra increscens subsp. villosa | reverse complement strand
AATTGCAGCCGTCTATACTGAATTTGACATTTCAGTTCACTCACCCAAAAACACCATCAATTAAAAAACCCATCACATGAGAAAACTTCGTTGAGTCAGGTTTTGAACTTAAGAGAGCAAAGATCTCAAGCTCCTAACAATCGTCCCAATGTTGGTTCCTCTAGAAGGAACTTGCAAAATACAAAAGACGGCTCTCAAGTGACGCAAAGTGCAAAGTACGCCATCAAAGCGTCACATTGCGTCCACGCTGCACACGTGCGTGTGCGAGTGCGAGTTGGAAGCGCTTCACACCTCTTGAGCTCCCATAGTTATCCTATAAGAAAGTACAAGGGAAGGGATACTACCAGATACTCTTAGATTAAAAGCACTTTAGTTGCTATTTCTATATCTATAAGTGTTTAGTTAACTTTTACTACCTCCCTTACCATGATGAGGGAGTCTGAGGACGATATGTCCTCTAAGATCCCCCCAACCCCACTTAACAAAGGTTTTCGCGAGTAGGGGAGAGAGCTTCTAGCACGACCGCATAACACTATTACATTAAGAAGATAATCATGTTTCGAGCTAGTTAGTCAATCTAACTCGTTTAGTAAATATGTTGTGTTTCATATTGACATATCTAACCTATTTAATTAAATAGTAAATAGTTTGGGTTTTGGTCGAGTAGACCTATTATAAAATCCAAATTAAAAAATGACATTCGATTTGTAAGTCCAACACATTGTACTACTTTATAGTAACTTATTTATAACTTAATTACAACTCATTTAAAACATACCAACTTAATTTTCCACGATCGTGTTCGGATTACAATCTTACATGTTAACTAATGTATCCTGTGTACATGTGAAACTATTTGGAAAATAATACATTTGGTAAAGACTTTAAAAACTTCTTTACGAATTACGAGTTGAATCTCTTTTTTTTGGGCCCTACTATATATGTCTTTACCCCTTGGTCACAATTGGTTAGTCCAAGTCTCAGTCTCTCAGATGTGTCCATAACCAGCTATCCCATGGTTTCAACACCGATCGCATTTAAAAAAAGTTAATTTGTTATATTATCAATTACTTGAATTTTAAAACGAACGATCTTCTGCTTGTTCGAAAAAGTTAGGAACTTCATCATTTAAGTTCAAAGCATTTATTATATTATCAATTACAGTTCCAACCCGTTATTAATTTACCCGCCACCATTGCATGGGACTGATGAGTGGTGGTTATATACACTCTATTTAATATTAAATTTTTTTCTAAATGCACTGCTATGGTTACGCATTATATCGTTTTATATCATTTTTAGTGTTTAATATGTTATGAACAAAATGATCTTAATTGGTGTAATTAAGTTAAACCCGAGTCATAACACCTTAATGAGTTAATATTCCTTACTATTTTTATTAGTTTAACTATTTTAAAAGGAAAATATTAGAAAAAAAAATATGTATTGTGGTGATTTGTGGCTTACGTGACCAACAGGACAACATGAAACAAAAAATCGCAAATGGGCTTTAGGCCCAAATCAAAGGGTGAAGTGAAGAGACGTAAGCAGCAATTTGGGGGAATTCACATCAACGGTAGATTAAGGTAGATTAAGGGGAGTTCTTTTTAGTTTTTTTATATAGATTAATTGTTGGTGAATGATATTAGTTATTTTGGTTGATTAATTATAATTGTGAGAGAATTCAAGTTGTTTATTGTTATGATCGGCTAATTTACTTGTGATCATATTTAGGTGTAGGGTTCATTCAAGTTTTCTATTGTTCTTAATTGTTTATGTACCATAGGATCGGTTTAGTTGGTAAATCGAGTCTGGTTTAGTTTTTGTAGAAGGTTCACATGTCACAACCCTTAATTGTGAACGAACCCGATAACTCGCATGGTATAACCACTTAAGTTAGAACTGGGGATATCTCAGACTACTCATTCGCATCGTCCCCCTTAAAGACGTCCTAGTTAATCAGTTAACAACAATCATGATTTGGTAAACATGAACCCTAAGTGTGATCATATTTTTATTCATAGTTATTCTCATTTATATATTTTCTATTTAAAAAAATAAAAATCAACTTTTATACTTCTTAGTTTTTTTTAGTTTAACCTGGTTAAATAATCAAACCGAACTTGTAACACTGACCACATGCTCCTCGTGGATACGATATCTGACTTACCCTAGCTACCTAGGTTAGTTAGGTTTTTACATGAACCCAACGACGGGTTGGATGACACTTTCTAAACCCGTATCCGTCGTACCAATATTTAATTATGTCGCTCTTAAATCCATTTTCATTATTAGAACCTCACGAAACACCCGATCACCAACTTATACATTTGATCTTTATCCATCTATTATTTCTTCTGATATTATTTAAATCGGTTTTCGTTATCCAGTTAGTTATTTAGTCTCAACCCGTTATTTACCCGTCACCATTGCATAGGACGCGATAACCAAACCCGGCCTCTAAACCTAGCATTTCTCTCAGTCTCTCACCGCCGACACTGTCACCCGACGACCACCTTCATGTGCCAACATCATCACCATATCTATAACAAAATCACGACCCTCACATCAAATTTATCATCCAAGCACAAGATCTAGGCAAATTCACCACCCTCACATCACATTTATCATCCAAGCACAAGATCTTGACAAAATCACCACCCCACACCACCATAGTACAACCGCCATGTTCCACCTCCATCAGCCATCAACTCAAGATCTTTAGACCATTATTGCAATCCTACACCATGCTCCAATGTTAAGAAAAATTCACTGTAAAAGGGGGTACTATAGCAAGCAAGAACACACACAACTTTCTCCATCATTCTCTTCCTCTCGGGTCTCTCTCTAAACGGTTCTTCTCCCCCTCTTAGTTCTTGAATGGCAAGCATCCACGTTCGAGCCACCATTGCTCCACTATAACACCACCACCACACCCCTACGCCGCTACACCCCATCGAAGAACCAACTATCACAAGCCACCATCTTTCTCTTTGTTCAAATCATTAAGGTTTGGAGCTTGAAAAAAGTCATCAAGAGTTTCCCATCACCTTCGGTTTATCACCAAGCCTAATGCTCGAGGTAATCTTTTAAACGTTTCATTAATCGTTTTATTATCCAAGTGTTCTCTAATGCTTTGATTTCAAGTTGATGATTATATATGTACATGTTCTATATGCATGAAATTATAATGAGTAGGCTAGATCTATCTTAAATCCATGACAAATATCATCACAGTTTCCAAACAGCTTATGTTCTGGAAAATAGATCGATTTTAACACATGATAACTCGAGCAAAACATATTAAAACTGATTGATTTTTATTATAGAACTAATCTTAAGGAGTTATCTTTCCAACCTAAGTGATTTTATCAATTTTTATTAAGATTTGGTTCCTCAAAAGCCATTACCAAAATCAAAGGTCAAAACTGCTATTTTTGTTAGAATTTTGGTCTTACTTTCACAAGTCATAAGTTTGTAAAAAAAAAAAAATTTGAAGATCCCCCCCCCCCCCCCCCAAAATATAGTGTTTTTAGCTAACTTTAGAATTTGTATTATTTAGAAAATTTTTATTAAGTTTTAGTCACTCAAATATAGCTTTGTCCTACAAGTGTTCAGTAACCTACTTGATGAACCTTTGGTTACAAATAAAATATTTTGAACACCTTAAACATATCATAAAATTATGAATCATACCTTTTTGGAAAGCTAAGATATATATCTAGTTGTCATAAAACTTTCAATACCTAAAGAGCTCATTTGATTTGGTAAATTAAAACCCGAAGTAGACTCAAATTTCCTATAGGTTCTCACAAGGATTTCAGAATGGATTTTTGCTTTGTATACCATTTAGAGTATGGCCGCCATTGGGCAATAGATAAGGTCGTGCTCTCTTAGCTCAATGGCCCATTTGGCCAGCCTTCCCGAGTTTTCTGGTCGAGCGAGCACCTCTTTCACAGGGGATGTTTGTTAACACTTTGACTTTGAAGGCCTAGAAATATCTTCGCAACCTTCTATTGGTGTGTACTACGGCGAGAGCGGCTTTCTCCAAGGAGGGGTACCGGACCTCCGCATCCTTGTGCGCTCGGTTACTATATAGACATGTAGTTGTCCTCGTCTCTTTCGATCACCAGTATAGAACTAATGGTTTTCATGCCAATCCCGATGTATAAGGATAACCGATCATCAGCTTGGGGTGCCACTATGGACAATATGCTTTCGACCCTTGAGCGCTTTAAAGAAGGGTAATGACTTCTTCGCTAGCTTCGATAGGAATCGACGTAGGGCAGCTAGCTTCCCATTAAGACTTTGGACTTCTTGCTTTGATTTTGGAGAGGGGTGTAAAGTATGGCCCTGATCTTATTAGGGTTAGCATTTATCTCCCTTTTACTGATGATGTGCGTGTCCGAGGAACTTGTCTTCCTCCAATCCAAATGAACATTTCTTTGGGTTGAGCTTCATATTATTTGATCCGAGGTTCTCAAAGGTATGTTTGATGTCTTGGAGCATTGCTTCCTCCCTTTGACTTTTGACGACTAATTTGTCAACGTATGCTTCCATGTTCTTACCCAATTAGCTTTGGAAAGCCTGGTCTACCAATCTTTGGTAGGTGGATCTTGCATCCTTTAAACCAAATGGCATTATAGTATAACGTAATGTACCTTTAATTGTGTGGAGTGCGGTCTTCTTTCCATCTCTGAGGTTCATCTGGATTTGATCATACCCCTTGTAGGCATCTAAGAAACATTTGAAGCTGAAACCGGCTAGCGAATCGACTTTGAGGTTTATCTCCGGCGGCGGATAACAATCCTTTGGACAATCTTTTTTAAAATCTTTAAAATCCACATGCATTCTCTAACTTCCATCCGTCTTTTTTACCATGACTGGGTTGGCCACTGAGCTAGGATATTTTACCTCTCGCATGATTCTAGCTTCTACAAGCTGATTGAACTCCCGACAAACAGATTCCAGGCGCTCCAGACCCATAGTTCTCATTTTCTGTGCTACAGAGGTATAACAATCGGATATGTTGAGGGAGTGTTGCGTTGTTCTTAAGGGAGCCTCGGTCATGTCGGTCGGCTCCCATGCGAACACATCCATGTTCCTTTTGAAGGAGATCGATTAACAGGTACTTTCCCTTCCGAGTAAGGGTTTGTCCCAGCTGAATCATTTGCTCCGCGAAGCTTGAGATGGTGCTGATCTCGGGGAGGCTTTCCAAGTCTCTGTCCACCCTTTCTACCGGAATTTGATCCTGACTTGGTTGTAGGGTACAAATATCGGCTTCCGTCGGGAAGCGCATCATAGAGTGGACAGTGGAGACCACTACTCCCAAGGCGCTGAGGCCCGACCTTTCTTTGGTGATGTTGTTTCTCCATGGCGATCTATAACATAGAACTTCATACTCTTTGTGCGAGAGAAACATCCTTCCCCCATGGTGATGGGGACGATGACCTCGCCTAAGGGTCAGACATTCTCCCCTGACAATCCTACCAGGGGAGTGTATAATGCAGTCCGCCCCTTCTGTATATTGCTTACTAGTTAATCCAAACAATGCTTGTACATGCTTTCGGAGGCACTTTCTCCATCCGGATAAATTATGTGAACTTTGAGATTACTGATGAGGGTTAAGACGATCATATGAGACATCATGGATTGGTCTACAAGGAGATGAGGAAAATCGATCTCGATTTGCTTCCAAGGCTCGCCCTTGTCCTGTCTCCTTTTGGATGAGGAGTCCGTATGGGCAAAGGGAGATGTGTTTTCTCGAGGGAGGAGATTAGAAGGCCCTAGAGAGATCTTCAGGTCTTCTGAGGTCTCATAGGTGGCGTCAAGGACCACCTTTTGAGATAGTGTTCGTGACGTCTTGATCAACATCGTTCTTTCCCCACCCATGATTCCCTAACCCACAACAAAGAAAATTTTAAGAGCAGAGTTGATTCGTATAAGTGGCCAAAATAGAAAACGAGCCCCAAGGTGTGTGCCACTTGTCGCTGCAACGACAAACTGGAAGGTCGGTATCAGGGCCTTCGCTAGTGGAAGTCTGGAACCCTACCTTGTTGGATAAGCAAACCTTGGATCTTGATACTTGCTTAAGATAAGAAAGAGAACATCGTTAGTCTCATCGCAGGAGGGGCCTCCTACGATCAACCTTCGGCGTGAGAATCAGTATGGTAAATGACGAGAAACTAGAGAGAGTTGAGAGAATTTAGAGGAAGAGAGTTGCTATGTGTGTAACGGCTATTTGTTATTGAGCTCATGTTGCTATTTATTCCAGAGGTTTGGAATCCGTGGGTAGCCGATGTCTGCCCTTCTAAGGGTTGTAGAACCCTGCCTTCGTTGTGTGCTGGTCTTGGGAAGGCGCTTTTAGTCGCTCCGACGTAATACGTTAATTAACCACCGTTGAGTTGTATACATTACTGTTTCTGGTCAGGCCGCGATGATCTGCTTTATGTTTCTGCCACCCACGTTGCCTGCAGCAGACTAATACTTGCGAATATTACCCTTTTAAGGTTTTTGTATAGTAATAATCAAACATAGAAATAAAATCAAGTATAGAAATAAAATCAAGTATAGATAATCTGTCTACATTACCCAGATAATCGATCCACCAATAAAATGTATAGTAACAATCAGTACGATACCACAATGATCCGTCACTATTCTCTTAATAATATGTCGATCTATAAAAGTTACTCGATCATCACCGTTTTATAAGCATGGGCGGTATAGGGTATAAAAAAATTCGGCAACCAACATTCGGCATCCCAACTTTTTCGGCAAATTCGGCAAATGTATACCAACCCATTCGGCATGTAGAATTCGGCAAAAAAAAACAAGAAAATCGGCATTTAGTTGCCGATGGTTGCCGATGATTTTTGGAACAAAATTTCCCACCCAACCCAACTTATCTTACCCAACTTATCCTACCCAACTTATCCCACCCATACCACTTCAAAAAACAAAAAAGACATATACTTTTTTCTCTCTCCTGTGTCACTCTCCTATTGGTCCATCAACTTATCCCATTTTACTTATCTTAAAAAACTTATCCCCCATACCGCCCACCCTAATCGTCACCTTTTCCTGATATAATTTTGATCATCATTTTAATCTCACTCGCACTCGATCCTTCCTCAGACAGCCTATTTATCTATACAATTAAGGATTCTAATTGTCACCTTTTCATAATATAATATATATTAAAAAAAAAAATATTTAATCTCCCAATAAACGGTTATAAAATATTGAGATTTGCAATATCAACCAAATATATTGATTCTTGTCCAGTTGGCATTACTACGAACTCATATTTTTTTATTAAAAGTGTCATTTAGTATTTATTTTGTTTTTCTGGATAATATTTACAATACATAATTGGGTTATATTAATTCCTTGTCCACCCTATCTGCGTACATACTCGTGCTTTTGCTACCAGCAAGAAAATAAATGTGCACGTATTTGCTTTTTAGATAATCAGAATATTAATAATATAATACTTATTGATAACTTGATGACCAATAAAGTTGCAAATAATCATTTATAATTTAAGATTCGTGATTTTTGTAATAAGGGAGGGGGGAGTGGTAGAATTTTTAGGATTTTGAAGAATGGGTTGTAACCGATAGGAAGGTGCACGCAGGAAAGAGAAAAAGAAAGAATTTTGAAGAATTTTGAAGGATTTTGAGAGGGAGTGGTGAGGATTATGAAGAATTGTATGTTAATTTATTTTTAATGTTTTTGAGTTATATATATATTGTAATTAATTTTAAAACACTATATTTATTTAAAAACACCACATTTATTTTTAAAAAAACATTACATAATAAAGAAAAAACATGACATTACTTAAAAAAAAACACACTAAAAAAAACATTACATAAGAAACTTAGATATTATTATTTGAAGTTAGTCACCAGCTCGTCTGGCCACGGTCCCTCGTCCAGGTCCAAACCTCAACGTGTGAAAAACCTTTTCTGTCATGTATCTTTCCGGTCCTGACGCAACGCCTCTAAACATCAAACCCGATTCGAGATCCGCCAAGGTAAGCTTCGTTCAATTTCGAAGTACACGCTTTCGAAGTTGTTAATCTTCGAACTTATTTTTTGCCATCTCGAGTTCATTTGGTGTACGGTTTTATTCGTACCACCAGTTCTTTGTTGAAATGGTCAAGCGCTGATCCCAAAATTTATCCGCCGTTGAGTGATGAAGAGCCTCCTCATTCGGACACGTGGTAGAACGCGCGAGCCAAAGCGAGCTCCTCGTCTGGTAGTCCAAGTCATTTTGAAAGTGAGATGAAAGCTTGAGAATTTTGAAGATGAAAGGAGATGAATTGGTAAATGAGAGAAATGTGAGAGTGAAATTAGTGGTGATATATGTATATATATATATTGTAAAAAGTAAAAGAATTTTTTTTTTTTTTTAATCCAAAGAGCCGTTCAACGGCTATAAATTTTTTTTGCCGTTCGGCGAGATGTCGATTTCAAAACTGGTTTTTGCCGTTGCCGATCGACCGGCGGCGGTGTTTGCCGCCTAGAATTTCGGCGCCGCGGCGCCCCGCCGCCCACTCCGTCCGGCCTAAAAAAGAAAACTAAAGAAAACTAAGTTGAGACATTTTCCGGTTTGTATTCTTTTGGACTTATCATCCGCGCGTTGTCGGCGTGGGATAAAGTTGAAAAACAAAAACGTCACATTGTAGAATGGTATGTAAAGAAAACGGAAATTTAAAAAAAAAACGCGTAACGACCAATTAAACACTTCAAACCATATGTTACACTACCGTAAGGCTATGTGTAGTGGTTAAGGCCCCATAAAGCCCCAAATGGGGCATTAACTGACACGTGGCAGCTGACTGGGCAAGGGGCTTTATGGTGTAGTGGATAAAGCCCCCATAAAGCCCCACCATCATTACTTAATTATTATTATTTTTTTTACTTTTTTTAAACTATTTTAATTAAAATAAAAATTTCAACTAATTAAAAATAAAAGATTACAACTTAATTAAAATAAAAAGATTACAACCTATAATGGGGTTCCTTTGCGGGTATGGAGGGGGAGGCATGTTCATAAGCATTTGCCATAGGTTTTGATCGGTTTCGTTCTCGCCGGGATTAGGTCGAGGGTTAGGTTGGTTGTTGAGTTGGTTAGGATACATTTTATAAAAATGGTAGAAGAGTAGAAGAATAGAAGTAGAGAGGAGTTGGAGTGGTGTGTGAAATGTTTAAAAAAGTGGGGTATTTATAGGTAAAAGAGGGTTTAAATTAAAAAAATTTTAAAAAAAAAACCCTCAACGGTACAAAATTTAGCCGTTGAACGGCTATTTTTTTTATTCACCTCCTCTTCTCGGCGTTAAAGGGCTAACGCCCCTCGCCACCCTCTCCTCTATAACGCCCCTATAACGCCCCACCGTAGTGGGGGTGGGCGTTATAGGGGGCGTTATAGGGCCCTTTGACGCCCGGCCACGCCCCACTACGGGTAGTCTAACAACCAAACTCATTTGCCAAACTCAAACGACTCAATCACAAATAGAAAGACTACGTTACATCGTTACTATTAGAAACTGAATGCTCAAACTGTCGAGTCCATTACCTAAAAGTTATTTTACACAACTGTACATGTTACACTACAAAGTTATGTGAAAATTGTAGTTATTGGTTATTTAGTGAGTATTAGGTAATTAGTGGAAATTTGGTTTTTATTGGTATTTAGAGTTTGAATAAAGAAAACAAAATATAAAGAAATGCTAAAGTAATATTCAAACCCGGGACCTTAAAGTTGTACTTCATTAGACACTTTAGGTGCATTTAATCAAACAAAGAGAACCATTGGGTTAGTTGAGCTTTTGTTATAAGGCTATGTGTAATCGGGCGTGATAGCACCCCAACCCCCATCATAGCGCCCCTCATAGCGCCCCCGGGCACCCCCCGGGGCGCCATGTTGCTGTTTTCGGCCGAGAGGCGTGACAGGCATAACGCCTCTTCTCCTCTTGACTTTTACTTTTTCCTTTTTTTCAGCTATAAAAAAATAAATAAAAAATAAACTAATCATTAAAGGGGCTTTATGATTACACACCCATGCCCCATAACCCCCCTTTGCCACATCAGCTCCACATGTCACATAATGCCCCATGATGGGGCATTATGACTACACACAGCCTAAGCTAATGAATTCCCATTTAAAAAAAATGCAATGGTGTAACTCACTAAACTCGTTCAGAAAAATCTACATAAACAGGGGGGAAAAAACTTTTGTCGGCAGTTAAAAATGAATCATGTTAGAAATTAGGTCGAGTCAAAATTATTTTGCATTTAAGGATAGGGAAAAAAGGTCTAACTTCCCAATATATAACAGAAATTTAGTTGTAATGATGTATAAGCCATTCATGCATTTTAGGATTGGTGGTTGTGTTATATGCAAGTTATGTATTAACTTACTAATATATGGTTGTAAATAAAAAATTATGGAGACAAGTATATATGTTTAAGTAAAGGCGACCGACACTTATTTTATTTATAAATTAAAAATGAAAAGAAATTATATATGAATACAAAAATGGCCTGTTGCTTCTACACCCGAACCCATTGTCCATGGGTTGGGTCGGTTGGGACCCAAAACCCCCTAACCCCTACCCACCCATCCCTAATAATTAAAAAAAAAGAAATTATCATATATTAAACCTTTAGATAACTATCATATTTTTCTTTCAAGTGAAAATCCATAATTTTTATAGTGGTGTTTTTATATATTTAGAAAGTCATATATATAACATAAAATTTATTAAATCTATATTATATTATAATACATATAAGAAGAATAAACATATCTTTTACTTAAAAAATTAACAGCTTAAAGGGTATAATAGTCTTTTGAACATAGATTTAAATTTTTCTTTTAATAAAAAATGGAAATTTAAACAATCAACTTTTGATAAGTGAAGTTTAATTTCTCAAGTTTAGAAGGGGAGATATCTAAATGTCCTAATGATTTATATATATGTAAATTAAAAGAAAAGTTAAAATACAATAATTATCTTTCAAATACAGACTCGAATACCGTATTATAAGTTGTCTTCGCCGCAACATTATCCGGGTTTCCTACTAGTATTATATAACACATAAAGGATTATATATCGATTGATGTACAATAATATAACCTATGTGGATCAGTTATATGGATCTGTTTCTGATTGCAATTAACCCGAGCTTGAATGTGAACTCGACGATGTCTACCTAACTAAGTAAACTTGTATAGAATACATGACGAGTCTTCATCATGCAAGGTTCAACTTAATTCGAATAGAAAAACATAATATATAGAATGAAGTGTTTAATTTTTAACTCGTTTTATAACAGTCTAAAATTATATTCATAACAATTACTAAACTAAGGCGTATAAAAACCTTCGACACATAGATCGTATGATAACAACTTTACCGTTAATTTAATTTTCCGCACTCAAAATTATTATTAAACAATTTTTGCAATTAAAAAAGAAAAAAAAAACAATATCCTCCTATGAACTGGAAAATGAAAATTGGGTTGTGTGGTTCCGATTCCAATGATTGTGGCGGCAGTGTGGAGGCGGTTCCGATGTTCACCGTCGCAAATTATTTGATACGCGCATTTTAATTTGGACTTTTAAAAAGGAAGTAACTTGTTTTTTTCTACTTAAAAAGGCTGTCATGATATACATTATTTATAATTTATAAATGTACATATGTTTATTTTTTTCTAATAGTAAATTTATACACCATTTTGTTCTCCATAAAACTTGAGCCCTCAACGTTCAAATAACAAACACGTATTAAACATTGAGATAATATTGGGATATAAACCCTTTCAAATAATTCTTTTGACGAAATTACCATTTGTCCATTTGTATCGAATTTCCTTTGTCGACTGAAATATCTATGACACGCATCGTAAACACATGTCACATCTTGGAACCGTATAATGTATGATCTTTTATTGAACTATAGTATTATTCCCGCCAGGGGTGGGCCCAGCTCATTGACAAATGTAGCGCTCACTATCTCGGAACTTGTACCGCTTAATGAAAATTTATACCGTGTAGTGAGATTTTTTTTACGTTTCAGGTATTTCGTTACCCCTTAAACGATTTTTCCGATGAATATTACCTTTGGACTTTTAGTCTAGATGCGCTAGTGTTCCCCGCACTTTACGATGGGGATCAACATGTATTCATGATAAGAATTGAAAATGTTGTGGTGGTGGGATTGTAGGTACACAAAAAGGTAATGGAATCCAACACCACCATGACTTAAACTTACTCTATATCGTAATAAAGATACACTTCCAAACTTTAAAAAAAAGGAATGAGATATAGAATTTTTTTTGCTATAAACAGTTTTTTTTAGAAAAAATAGACGGCACAAAGAATTGAGCCCAGGTGGGCGTCAGGTTGATTCACCGCTACAATAACCCCTAGCTAGTTATGTGACCAAAGTTATAAAAAAAACTAAAAGTATACTATTATAGGTTAATAGAGATATTTATATGACAAAGTTCTGTGACTAGAATAAAAGAATCTAAAACTATGCTAAAATAAAGTTTTGTGATAAAACAACTTAAAAATATCATGGTTATCCCCAATAGATGAAGAGTACCCCGCTTTTTATACATTAAAAGAACGTTAAACGTGGTATTGCAGCCACATCTCATCAACGCTTGGCCTTTCAACATCGAACCGATGGTCTATCCCATGCTGCCAACTTGTGACCCTTGTTTCAAACCATAGTTATAAACTCCTGACATCATATATGATCATTTTTCGCTTTAATCACACCATTTACACATATAGAATGGCAGATGCATTAAGGACCTAGTGAGGTCCAGGTACCCACTTAAATGCAATATGTATTGGTAATTTTATGAACTAAATTATTAAGGCATTCAGTGTTTGTGATCCTAGACCCAAGTTTGAGAAAATTGTTTCTTATTAGCTGTTCTTGGCACCAAATGCACCCAAAGTTTGTGACAATTGTTTCTTTTTAGTTGTTTTTTACAACCAACACACCCAAAGTTATATAATTCTTGACTGAAAAATATCTTATTTTAATACTGTATTTTTATTCATGGTAATTTTTACTAATTTTTTTACACCCACCGAATACAATTTCTAAATCCACCACTACACTACACCATTCACATGGTAGTATACATATTACCAGACGTTAATCCTACCTCAAACCCATAAACATAAGATTAAAATCACAAGAATAAATAAATTTCAAGATTGTACGTTAAACATGTTTAGGAGTTTATTCCACCATTTACCAAATTCAATTAACTGCTTAATCATAAATTCATAATTAACTAATGACCAACTATCTTTAAAGAGATAACATGATGATCAAATTCTCAATCAAAAAGTTTATTATAAC
>JBCNJP010012721.1:0-13400 GCA_039602395.1 Deinandra increscens subsp. villosa | reverse complement strand
AAATCGAAACGGAAGAATCTTTTCCAAACTGCTCTTTGAACTTATCCGGTCATCCCTTCTCAATCGATCATATTGCCGGTGTAATTGGGAAGTTTCGACGTAGTCGTTGGAATGGATTGGTTGACTAAAAATCGTGCCGAAATCATTTGTCATGAGAAAAGAGTCAAGATACCCCTTCCCGACGACAAAGTTCTGACAATTCAAGGAGATCGTAGTGGAACCAAGCTAGACATCATCTCGTGTATGAAAGCCCAGAAGTTTATACGCAAAGGCTACCCTGCCCTCTTAGCTCACATAACAGCTAGTCAATCCAAAGAAAAGAAACTAAAGGACGTTCCCATCGTACGAGACTATCCTGAAGTCTTTCCCGATGATCTTCCAGGCTTGCCACCCGCCAGGCAAGTGGAATTCCATATTGATCTGGTACCCGGAGCTGCACCCGTTGCAAAAGCCCCTTACCGTTTAGCCCCGTCTGAAATGAAAGAATTGTCGAATCAGTTGCAAGAACTACTTGACAAAGGTTTTATCAGACCCAGTTTCTCTCCTTGGGGCGCTCCTGTTCTCTTCGTCAAGAAGAAGGATGGATCTTTCTGGATGTGTATCGACTACCGCGAGTTGAACAAGCTTACCGTAAAGAACCGATATCCACTCCCTCGAATCGACGACCTATTCGACCAATTGCAAGGTTCCAGTTACTATTCGAAAATCGACCTTCGTTCTGGATATCATCAACTAAGAGTTCGTGAAGAAGACATTGCGAAAACTGCTTTTCGTACGCGCTATGGACACTACGAATTTCTCGTTATGCCCTTTGGACTAACCAACGCGCCTGCCGTCTTCATGGATTTGATGAATCGTGTCTGCAAGCCGTACCTCGATAAATGCGTTATCGTTTTCATTGACGACATCTTGATCTATTCGCGTAGCAAGGACGAACACGAGAAGCACCTGAAGCTTATTCTGGAACTGTTGAAGAACGAGAAGTTGTACGCCAAGTTTTCAAAATGCGAATTCTGGTTACGAGAAGTGCATTTCCTAGGCCACGTAATCAACGCAGCTGGAATCCACGTGGATCCCACAAAAATTGAAGCTATCAAGGATTGGAGTCCGCTTACCAACCCTTCCGAGATACGACAATTTCTTGGACTCGCCGGTTATTACCGAAGATTTATCGAAAACTTCTCCAGAATAGCCCAGCCATTGACCGCCTTGACGCAAAAGGACAAGAAATTCGTTTGGGATCACAAAGCCGAACAAGCTTTTCAGACACTGAAGCAAAAGCTGTGTAACGCACCCATACTATCCTTACCAGAAGGATGTGAAGATTTCTGTGTTTACTGCGATGCCTCACACCAAGGTTTAGGCTGTGTCTTAATGCAACGAGACAAAGTCATTGCTTACGCTTCGCGACAGCTAAAAGTTCACGAGAAGAACTATACTACTCACGATTTGGAACTTGGAGCCGTCGTCTTCGCCCTTAAGATTTGGAGACACTATCTCTACGGTACTGAATGTAAAATTTATACCGACCACAAGAGTCTTCAACACATCCTAGACCAGAAGGAGTTGAACATGAGACAACGCCGATGGATTGAACTGCTCAGCGACTATGACTGTAAAATCCTGTACCATCCTGGCAAGGCTAACGTCGTTGCCGATGCCTTGAGCAGGAAGGAACGTGTCAAACCCCTTCGTGTCAAATCTCTTGCCATGACCATTCAGACCGGACTCGCCACTCAGGTTTTGGCAGCACAAGCTGAAGCTTTGAAAGACGAAAACATCCGAGACGAAAGTCTCCGTGGCATGGATCAACACCTTGAAATCAAGCCTGATGGATTACGGTATTTCGTTAATCGTCTGTGGATACCCGTCTATGGAGATCTTAGGAGCCTAGTCCTTGATGAAGCTCATAAAACCCGGTATTCCATTCACCCCGGAGCCGATAAGATGTACCACGATCTGCGTATGTTATATTGGTGGCCGAACATGAAAGCTGAAATCGCTAAGTACGTTGGTAAATGCTTAACTTGCGCCAAAGTTAAGGCCGAGCATCAGAAACCTTCCGGATTACTCGTCCAACCCATCATCCCCGAGTGGAAATGGGAATGCATTGCCATGGACTTTATCACCAAGTTACCCAAGAGCCGCAAGGGTAACGATTCCATTTGGGTAATTGTCGATCGTTTGACGAAATCTGCTCATTTCCTCGCCATGAAGGAGAAAGATTCCGTAGAACATTTAACAAGGATGTACATGAAGGAAATATTCTCTCGACATGGAGCCCCGATTTCTATCATATCCGACAGAGATGGTCGTTTTACCTCTCATTTCTGGAAATCTTTGAACAAGGCCATCGGTACTCGCCTCGATATGAGTACGGCCTACCATCCGCAAACTGACGGTCAAAGCGAACGAACGATTCAAACTCTCGAAGATATGTTGCGTGCCTGTGTCATTGATTTTGGTAACAACTGGGATGAACATCTGCCATTGTGCGAATTCTCGTACAACAACAGTTATCACACTAGCATCCAGTGTGCACCTTTCGAGGCACTGTACGGAAGAAAGTGCCGATCACCTATCTGTTGGTTCGAAGTTGGTGACAGCCAACTGACAGGCCCAGAAGTTGTGATAGAAACCACCGAAAGAATCACACAAATTCGTGACTGCTTGAAAGCCGCCCGTGATCGCCAGAAGAGCTATGCTGATAACCGTCGTAAACCCTTATCCTTCGCGAAAGGCGATAAAGTATTACTGAAGGTATCCCCGTGGAAAGGCGTCATACGTTTTGGCAAACGTGGCAAGTTAAATCCTCGCTACATAGGTCCATTCGAAATCATTGAAACAATAGGACCCGTCGCGTACCGACTACTTCTGCCGCCCGAGCTTAGTAACGTTCACGATGTGTTTCACGTCAGTAATCTGAAGAAGTGTCTTGCCGAAGAAGACCTTACCGTTCCCCTCGATGAGATACACTTGGATGAATCCCTACAATTCGTTGAAGAACCAGCCGAGATCGTCGACCGCGCAGTCAAGAAATTGAAGCATAGACGTATACCTCTCGTTAAAGTTCGTTGGAACTCCCGCCGTGGTTCTGAATTCACATGGGAACGCGAAGACCAGTTTCGCGCCAAGTATCCCCATCTCTTTCCTGTAGCAGCCGCTTAGCCATGATGACAAGCTGAATTTCGGGATGAAATTCTCCCAACTAGGGGAGGATGTAACAACCCGTAAGTTTCCAAGGACTTAAACCGATAATATATACTTATGTGTTAACTGTGTTACGTAACTGTTTACTTGCAACGTGCCAATTTTATCATAATTACATTCATTTACAATAGGAAAATAGCCTTGACGTAGCCTTAACTCATGTTGTAAACAATAATTGAACATGATGACTTCTTTGCACGAAATGGTCGCTGGAACTTCAATAATAATAAAGCGACTAACCGAATTCATTTATCAAATTTACCAAACTATGTGGTAAACGTTAAACATGATCCCATCATCTTGGAATGTTTATCATTATTTTCATTTTCATTTTTACGTTCATTTAAACCATTAAACTTTGATTTACCTTTTATCAACCTTTATCATTTTATGACACACATATTTCATCATGTGACTAATACAAACAATTTCATGATTAAATAACAACGTGTTTAGACAACGACAACAAAACGAGACTTGTGATCCATTCCTCACGTAAACCTCGATATATTTTACGTCCAAAACATTTTATTAAACCTTATTAACATTCACGACAATTGTATTTTCTACATGCATGCAATATATATATACATGCAACGTAGGTTTTTCAAAATATAAACCTTTGTAACATTTTGAGTCCACCTAAGTTATCATTTTATTATTTCTAAACGTCGTGGATAACTATTTTTATAAAATGTTTCGTTACACTCGATTCGTTTAATCATTTTATCCGTTCCGCGTAGCATTCGATCCCCGTCACCTTTTTCCTTCCTCTTCTCCTCTCTCCTTCGCTGCCCATCCCTCGTTTTCACCTTGACCCGGCCGACCACGGGATCGAACCCGGTGACCGTCCCTCTTCTCCTTGTTCGGCCGAAACCAAGACAACCAAACCACCATCTTCCCAATCTAATTAGTTAGTTACTTGGTTTCTATAGATATTTACCATCTTTAAGTATTATTTGGAAATTTTATATATTTTATTTAATTAAAAATATATATTTTACATTATTTCCAAATAAATAACTAACCGGATATATTCCCTTGACTTTTCAAATCACTTAACCTTAAGGCTACCATGACGTTAAGACTTGACCTGACCTAATTGGAGTGATATTAATGTCAACCCAATTACTTATTATATTGCATGTCTTATAATTATCTAGGCTTGCATTTCCCATTGATCATATTTCCGACTACCGTTTCTGAATCATGTGAGTTTTCACAGCCCCTTTTTCCTTTAACTATTTTATCTTTGGGGGAGAATTCATACATACATTTTTCCATGTTAGAAAATTAGACCTTGTTATCATAACTGTTTCATGTGCCTTTCCATTGTCCATACTTGTTATCTCATGTTCATTCATGCTATAACCCAAACCCCACTATTAACTGAATCCGATTAATTATCATTTGCAAACGGTAACATTTGAATAGATCTATTAGGTTAGCGCCCCTGTTCTGATTGGTAGCTCCAATCGTGACTCCGTCTTTTGTCAAAGAATACAAATTGTTATGTCATATCTATGCGGTACCAACCGGACAATAGGTACCAAGAGTGGGTAAACAGTCAGTTTCGGTATTCAGGGTACATGGTAACATTATCAACTAGTCTTATCAAATATTGTCAATTAGTGACATGAACTATTTCCGATTACTATTTTCATTTAACCTTTAACTGCTAGCACTTTAAACCTGTGAAACTCACCAACAATTATTTGTTGACCGTTTTCTCGTATGAATTCTCAGGTACTTAAACTTAACTGATGTGCATGCATCGGACCTGCTTGCTTGTTTCCTGCCTTTGCATCTTAGGACTTTTCATTTGTTTCTGGAGTATGGTTTAGCTTTTGGAGATTTTCTTGACATAACACCTAACGGTGTCATGTCCTAAAAATCTTTTGAAACTTATGTGTTGTAAACTTAAAACTATTTACTTTTATCATTACAATTAATCCGCTGCGTAATGATATTGGAAAAACTCCTATTTACTCCAACAATTTAACAATTTCCAAAACGGCTCTAGTTGTTGAACCATCCAGAGTACGTTCGTAACCTTGACTGTGATAACATTTTCGTATCCTGAGACAAATCTTATAGGGTGTGACAAGAATCCATATTCGATTCGCACAATATCGGATACCATTGGATCTAACTTCCAATAATTTATCCATACCCCGCAAGGATTCTAATTCAACGTTCTCATCTTTGAGTGCTTCGAGTTTTGCATTCCGGATCTGGTCAGGTAATCCTGCATGAATAGTGAGTTGCAAAGCACGAACTCTTCTAGGCTTGGGGTTATCCTTTCGGCTTAAGGCATCAGCTACCACGTTAGCTTTGCCTGGATGGTATTTGATCGCGCAATCATAGTCATTAAGAAGTTCCACCCAACGACGTTGTCTCATGTTCAACTCCTTTTGAGCAAAGATATGCTCGAGACTTTTGTGATCAGTGTAGATAGTACACTTTGTACCATAAAGATAATGCCTCCAAATTTTCAACGCGAAAACGAATGCTCCCAACTCCAAATCATGAGTTGTATAATTCTGCTCGTGGGTTTTTAACTGACGAGAGGCATAAGCGATGACCTTTTCTCTTTGCATCAGCACGCAACCTAATCCTTGCTTCGATGCATCACAACACACCACGAAATAATTACTACCCTCTAGTAAAGATAATATTGGCGTGCTACACACTTTCTGCTTTAGTAGCTAAAAAGTGGCGTCATGCTTTTCATTCAAGTTATACGTCGTTCCTTTATGCGTCATGCCGTAAGAGGTTGAGCTATCTTTGAAAATCCCTCAATAAACCGTCTATAATAACCTACCAAAAGAAGAAATGGGCGAATTTCTGTTGGTGTTTTAGGTGCAGGCCAATTCTTAATTGCCTCAACTTTTATTGGATCAACGTGAATCCCCTGATCATTAACGATATGACCAAGAAATTGCACGTCACGCATCCAGAGATCACACTTCAAAACCTTTGCATACAACTGCTCCTTCTTGAGTAACTCTAAGATCAGACAAAGATGTTGTTCGTGCTCCTCTTTAGACTTGGAATATAGCAGGATATCGTCGATGAAGACGATGACAAATTTATCAAGATATGGCTTGCAGACGCGATTCATCAAGTCCATGAATATCGTTGGTGCATTGGTTAACCCGAATGGCATAACCATGAACTCGTAATGACCATAACGAGTTCTAAATGTTGTCTTCGATACATCCTCCTCGCGTACTCTCAGTTGGTGATAACCCGATCTTAGATCAATTTTGGAATAATAGCTAAATCCCTATAGTTGATCAAACAAATCATCAATTCGTGGCAAGGGATAACGATTCTTGACAGTCACCTTGTTGATTTCTCTGTAGTCGATGCACATTCGAAAGGTTCCATCTTTCTTTTTTTAAAATAGCACTGGAGCTCCCCAAGGCGATGAGCTAGGCCTAATAAATCCTTTTTCGAGCAGCTCTTGAAGTTGCGAATACAGTTCTTGTAGCTTATTTTGTGATAAACTGTAAGGTGCACGAGCAATTGGTGTTGCTCCAGGAGCAAGATCAATCTGAAATTCGACTTCTCAATGAGGCGGTAAACCTGGTCGGTCTTCTGGAAAGACTTCAGGAAAGTCCCTCACGATCAGGATATCCTCAATTCTCTTCACTTCATCTAATTTCTCTGAAATGTTCGCAAGAACAACAACATTTCCTTTGCGCAAACACTTCTGCTCCTTGAGAAAAGATATCACACCCATAACAGTACCACACTTTTCTCCTTGAACTAAGAGCAATTCTCCACTAGGCAATGGTATTCGAACGATTTTCTCATGACAAACGATTTCAGCACGATTCTTGGATAGCCAATCCATTCCCACAATGACGTCAAAACTTCCCAAGGAGATGGGAAAAATATCTATTTCTAATTTATGGCCAGCCAATTCCAATTTAGAGTCTTTAACTATATGGGTGGACTCAACAAGTTTACCATTAGCAAGTTCAACTACGTATTTAGCATCTAAAGGAGTTAAATTGGCATTTATCATATTGCTAAATTTAGTAGATATGAAGCTTCTATCAGCACCAATGTAAAATAAGACTAGAGCATAGTACCCAATTAAGAGAAAACTTACTAGTAACGACGTTTGGATCTGCTCTAGCATCCCCCGAGCCTATAACAAAAGCTCTACCTCTGGCACCATTCCCACCGTTGTTCCTGTTGTTCCCATTTTTGTTGTTATTATTGCCATTGTGATTTCCAGTGTTGGTGTTATAGTTGTTATAGTGGTTGTTGTTATTTCTCCCACCGTTCAGTTAAGGGCAATACTTCTTGATGTGACCCTCTTTGCCACACTCAAAACCACCTTTAGGGGATTCAGCATCCTAGACTTGTTTCCCATTGTTCTTAACCCTGCAGGTCTTGGATTGATGACCCTTCCTTCCACAATTTGCACACACATAAGTGTCACACGCATCATAGTGATGGAAACCACACTTGTTACAACGTGGGGAATTTCCCATGTACGATGATCCTCCTTGGCCGCCTCGGCCTTGATTGTTCTGCTTCTGGTTGTTCGAGGAGAAATTCCTGGAATTATCAAACTTGTGATTCTGGTTCTGGTGATTCTGTTGGTTGGAAGGCTTGCTTCCAGACTGATTCCCAGAATTATCCCACTTTCTTTTGTTGTCGGAAGCTCCAGAAGTTCCTTTCCTAGGAGGTAAGACTCCTTGATCAACTGTTTGATTCGTGAGCCTATGGGCAATCCTTATAGCATCAAGAAAGGTCACAGGGTTTGATGCAGTCACCATTCCCTGAATCTGGGGCACTAAACCCTTGATGTACAGCTCGATTCTTCGGTAAGCAGGTGTGGCGATTCTAGGGCACAAACTCGCAAGAGAATTTGAGCGAGTAGTGTAAGCTTCAATTTTAGACCCCTCCATTTTGAGATTATACAGCTCAGTTTCCAATTTCTGGATCTCGTCCCGTGGACAATACTCTTCTTGCAGCAAGTCCTTGAATTCAGCCTAATGCATGGCATTAGTTTCTTCAGTCCCTTGCATTTGCACCTTAGTATTCCACCAGGTGAGAGCTGGTCCCTCCAAAGTACCCGTAGCAAATTTCACTTTGCTAGCCTCAGGACAGTTGCACATTTCGAAGGCAGATTCCACCTTTTCAATCCAGTGGAGTAGGCTAACAACTCCTTTAGTTCCTTTGAACTGATTAGGCTTACAGTCCATGAAAGTTTTAAATGTAGCATTACCTGTACATACATTCATACCAAACCATTCAATCATAGATTGCCAATGCGTATGATTACATCAAACGACAAAACGCTAATTTTGTGTTACCTTGGGGTGGCCTTGCATTGCCTGCACCTTGAGCATGTGCCGCTAGAGCAGCGGCCACATGTTGGTTGATCAGTGCAGCCAGTTCGGCAGGTGTCATGTTTGGTGCATTTCCGTCTGCCATTATCTTCAATTCACAATTACCCAACATGAGAATACGATATAACATGAATCACAACAACCATCACATAAGTAATAAATTAATTCGTAAAACATTTGAACATGACAAGCACATATTAAATAGTAAATCCCGATTCAAATAAGATGCAACTTGTTCACAAACTATTCAATAGAGATTCAAAATTCAAAAATGCGTAAGTCTCGGGAACATCCTCCCACAAACAACAACCAACAAAATGAAATGAAAACAAATCAACTCATGTGCTATCATGATTGGTGGAGGCATCAGGCATCTCCTCCTCCGGTTCTTCCTCGGGATCCTTCTCTGATTCTTCCTCGGGATTCTGCACAACAGGCTCATCAGCAGGTTCTGCCGGAGACTCAGCCTCCCTGGCCAGCTCGAGCTCTGCAACCCGAGCTGTGAGTGCCTCAACAAGCTCAGTGAGATGACTCACCTGATATGTATGTGTCGCTCAGTGTCACCCCGTGCTCAGACTGGCGATCATTTTTCTGCTGCTAATTTTTCCTCCAGTTTGGCAACTCTCTGATTAGTCTATGTCCCACTTTCTCGCAATTGAGTGACCGAGCCAAATAACTCTCTGATATTTATAAGTGCACGATCAAACATTGATGCTATTTCTACGACGACTCGTTCAATGGGATATGGCATTTCAGGCAGAAAGAACCGAGTCGATGACGGCTCTGAAGAAGTAGGTGGCACCTATTCTCTGAGAACCCAACTAGCAATCAATGAATCATACCAATTCCAGTTGCCATTGTTTCTTCCACGGACAGTGAATGGTTCTCCATACACATGGGCCTCGGACGTTATCCTCCGATTTTCAAGGGTCGGGGTAGTAGGACCCGAAGCAACCCGCCTACTGGTGACGGATGGGGATGATGATGATGATGATGAGGAGGAGGCGGGTATCCATCTAGCCATGTCTGCATATATATCATATATATATATATATATATATATATATATATATATCATATGTATAGTAAATACAAATAGCACATAATCAAGCAGTCAAAGATTACGTGTGTGCTCGAGTGTACGACTAAGGTGTGTCTAAGGCTATAGTCGGTCTACTAATGCAAACCTAGTTCACTATAACCAATGGCTCTGATACCAATCTGTCACACCCCCAAAAGTACCACGTGCGGTAACGTGTCACAGGGAGCGTGACAAACCAGGATTGAACACATTAGCCATACGAACAATCTATATGCAATGCAAAAGCTAAATCAAATTAAATGCGTTAACATAAGCGGAAGCGAAACGACAAAAGTTGGAGTAAATGTTTAAGCGCCAAAACATGCGCAAACCAAAAGACGAATAATTTGAAAAGTTTTAAAGTCTAAAATGCATGCATGAAATCCAAATCCAAAAGGGCATCCTAGCGTGTGACAAGCAATCCAGTTTAGCGACCTGAGAAATAACATGCTAAAGAGTCAACACAAAGGTTGGTGAGTTCACAGGTTTAATTAGTTCATCAGTTTAACAATTTAGTTTAAAAATCCAGATAATATATTAATAGCTAGCTAGGCTATTTTCAAGAAATCAGTACACGTTTGACTAGTTAAACTAGTTATCCAGTTACTGAAGCTCGACAAGTTCAATTGTGCCTCGTTAAGACTAAGAAGTATATTACACCCGTTCGATATCCGATCACGCTAGCGCGACGGACCCGGGTGGGGCTCTCAAACTCAGTAGATCTACTAAATAAGATCCCGCTGATGTCACATTGACAGTAACTCTAAAATGAGAACTTTATCACAAGTGTGCCACTATCATTCAGGTGGTATAATTATCTAACAGTTCAAGTGTTTACATGTTAATCTCCCTCAACAGGATTAAAATAAGTAAAAAGGGGTGGTGGAACTCACCTTAGGTTGCACAGGAAAAATCTCTAGATAATCAGTTAAGCAAGTAGCAAGAACGGGTCTTGCGAAAGCAATCAATCACCTAACGAGCATACAAGTATAAGTGTGTGTTCAAGCAAAACGACTAAGTCTAATGTAAATGATAAAAACGATTTATCGTGGAATCCAAAACAAGTCGAGGATGGCATGTTTTGCCAAATCCGAGCTATTATCGAAATAACGCGAAAAACATAATTTTCATATCGATGTTATATATTTTTCTAAGTTCAAGGGTTTCGAAAATAAATATATATAATATATATATATATATATTTAAACTAAACGTACAAGTGACGTAAATAACGAGTTTGCGAGAAAAAAATAATTATGTATATGTTAAAGGTTCTCTTAAATATCTTATCGTTTCAATAAAATCCAATGATATACGTTTATATACTAATCTACTCAAAATATATATATATATTTTACCCTTTTTATGTAAAACCCATTATTTTATATCAACATATATATATATGTATATATATATATATGTTAAAACTATATTTTACTTTAAAATGACAAGTTAAACATATTTTCAATTCAAAATATGATTTATAGGATTCAAGGTTCAAAATATTATTTTTACGGACTTAGGATACGATAGGGAACAACCTTGGTACCAATTCTAGTGATCAAATACCCAAAATAACACAAAAAGGATAAAAACAGAAAACATGGAGGCCATCGGGTTTGAACCCGTGACCTCTATGTCACGATATCACGCCCAAACCACTCGGCCAAGGGGCTGATCGTGACTGGAGTCCGATCAGAACCGCTTTATCTAGGCAGCGACCAGAAACATGTTTAGGGAAAATAAAGGAAAAGAAAAAGGTGAGACCGGGACTCGAACCTGTGTCCCTCGCGAACACAACCAGTAACAGAACCATTAGGCCAGATTGGCGTCTGTTATACGAACCCGATCCCAAATGTTATAACTCGTACCCGTTGGGTGTCATCTTTTTCATCAATAATTCCTGTGATCAGAAACCTAGCTCCGGTCGCCGAAAAATCGCGACCACAGAAAAAAATTACGAGATGAAAGCCAAAACATCAAGGAACATTTACCTCTAGATGGAGATGCGAGAACACAAGTTTTTGACACCGAAATCAAATCCCAAAACTTCGACAACAACTCCGCGAGTTGCACAGATTCCAAAACTGAGGACTCCTGCTTGCTCGGTGTTGAAAGGCGATCCTGATGGTGATCAAATGGAGGTCGATTAAGCAATGATTGGCCGGAATTTCTTGAGTGGCGGTGGTGAGGTGTTTGCGACGGAACAGAGAGAAACGAGAGAGAGAGCGAGAGTTGAGAGGGTATTGTAATGGGTGTGTGATTGTAATGATATTCATATCACTGAATCTCATGAATTGATGATACAAAACGAAACCCACAAAAGAATGATGATCGGTCGAAACCGATCATCGGATTCTTTAATTCACGTAACAGCAACCAGCGGCCATTAATTCACTTTTTAAAAATGATCATTTTAGTCCCTCGAGGAATTACAAGGTTGGATACATAGTTTAGGTAATTACAGAAGCAGTCCTCCACATTTTATCAAATAAAAACGAAGTTTAGGAAATGACGGAAAGGGTCCCTCAAAATTTAAGAGTGTTAAGGAATTCTTAACGAAGCTAACGAGAATGACTTCGACGATGAACTTCAAAGAATGTCAAAATATATTAATCGTATAACTTTTATAAAATATATAAACCTCGTTTGTCACATAAGATCATAATAATGCTAACTCCCAATATATTTTCAAGTTCACATAAAATCATATATTTAAATCTATGCTTATGTGTTTAGACCCACATGACATCATAAAACAATATGTATAGTTTCGTGACATGTTTTCCCTAAAATAATAAAACAACGTATAATTATAGATATAAGTATCACATAAAATTATAACTTCAATTGTCACATAAAATCATAGAATCACAATATATGATTTACATAAAATCATGGAGTTTCAAACGTCTAGACTTAAGTGCATGCTCGTATCGTGATGATTACACAAAACCCTAATTTGCTAAAGTCAATACAGTCAACATATAAATGTTCACACAACATTTAATACGATTTACGTTCAGTTAATGTCAGAAAATGACCTGAAAAGATGGATTTTCACATTTATGTTCTTGTTCGTTAATATTCGTTAGTGTTCATGAACCATTCGTTTAGCGTTTAACGAACGAACACGAAAAAGAAAATCTTTGTTTGACTAATGGTCGTGTTCGTGTTCGCTTAAAGCTAAATGAACGAACACGAACATACCATTGTTCGTGTTCGTTCGGTTCATTTACAGGCCTACAGTTTACCTGAGGTTTTTTTTTTCTTTTTTAACGTGTTGTGATGTGTACTTTTTTGTTATTTTTTTTCTTTTTAGTTTGTATTAATTTTTTTTTCCACAGGGTCCCGACTTTAGTGTTTAGGGTTAAAGATTCATGATTTAGATTTTAGACTTTACACGTTACTTAATAGATTTTCTTTAAGAACGAAATGTGTTTGAATCTTAGTATCACCACTGCAACGTTGCATATAGACCACTTGTATACTACATTAGACAAGTTGTAGGGCCCCATCTTATGAAAACTCGTTTTAAGTTTTATATTTTATACTGTGATAAGGTTAACAATCAAGCAAGTTGAGCAATGAGTTTGAGATTTTACTTCTTATCCGGAGGTTGTGAGTTCGAACTGCTGAACTATAGTATTCTGAACTATAGTATTTTTTGTTTTCAAGCTATTTGCTATTATTAAAAAAATACACAATGCTTATGCTTCTTTTACTTTGTTGCC
>JBCNJP010012720.1:0-13400 GCA_039602395.1 Deinandra increscens subsp. villosa | reverse complement strand
CGGTTTTCCTACAATTATCTACTACAATTCGTGCCTCCAGAACCTCGGTAGCGTTTCGTGACTTGGTATCCCAATCTGAAACTCACGAATTGTTCCTCAAGTCACTACATGGGGCTGTCGTTCACTTTGCTACTTTCACTGCCCAAAGCTCTCGGAATAACAGTAACAATAATTGGGGATGTGTGGTCGAGGAAGGATTACTCAAACTGATCCTTGTCAATGGTGTGGTAAAGATGGACATAAGGCTAACACTTGTCCCACTTTGTTGAACCAAAACCCGGCCAACTCCTGTGAACAAAGATACTTAAGTAGCACAAGTATTCCAAGCCCAATGCCATGTTACAACATCAAATCCGGATTGCTATGTAGATACGGGTGCAACGGATCACATGGTTGGCTCACCCTGACATGCCTCAACCGCGGCTCCATACATGGGTAAGACGAATGGAACCTTTGGTATTGGTTACTCCCTTCCCATTTCTCACAAAGGTTCTTTCTTCCATTTATCCTAATATTCATTTACGAGACATTTTGGTTGTCCCTAACATAATAGAAAACTTACTTTCGATAAGTAAGCTAACACTGACAATAATGTTGATATCTTGTTCTCTTATCCTATCTTTTGCATTCTGGATCGGGCAACGAAACAAACACTGGCCCAAGGACTATGTGAGCATGGATTATATCATTATATGTTTTGAAACATGATCATCAAACTCTTGTTGCAGTGATCTCTTCAAAAGTTTCTTTTGAATTATGGCACGTCCGTTTAGGGCATGTGTTCTTTGACATTGTTACTTCGTTGAATAAATCGGGTTTATTGAATGTGACATCTTTTTTGCCAAAAACTAATATTTATTTCGTTTGTCAATTAGCAAAACGACATAGACTCGCCTTTGAGCCTAACCCTAAACATGCATTTGGCCCTCTTGATTTGATTCATTGTTGTTTATGGGGTCCATCCCCGATTATCTCTCATGATGGTTATAGATATTAAGATGCCTTTGTTGATGATTACCCCCGGTTTACATGGCTTTATCCAATAAAAACAAAAACCAGATTTTATGGGATAGTTTCAACCTTTATAAAGTTAGTTAAAACCCAATTTTCAAGGAAAATAAAAATATTCCAAAGTAACGGCGGTATGAAATTTGTTAATCACCATGTCAAAAGTATTTTTGAGGAAAATGGCACGTTTCATCGTTTATCATGCATGTACACACCCCAACAAAATGGTCAGGTCGAACGCAAGCACCGACATATTGTTGAAACCGGTCTTGCCTTAATGTTCAATTTCAAAGCCGCTCCAAGTTATTGGGTTGAAGCCTCTAGCTCCGCCACGTACATCATCAATCGGCTACCCACAAAACTTTTTGAAGGAAAATCTCTGTTTGAATTACTCTTCAAACAAGTTCCTAATTATAATAACTTTAGGACATGCGGTTGTTGGGTTTTTCCGTGTCTTCGGGATTATGTGGAACACAAACTCGCTCCTCAAACGTTCCTTGTATTATTTTGGGATGCATCTCTCAATACAAGGGTTACCGGTGTCTCGATCCAACAATGATCGATGCTATGTCACAAGACATGCCAAGTTTGATGAAAATACATTCCCATTTTCAATTTCACTGATTATGATTCATTATTACTAACCTCATTCTTTTTTATCATAATATCAGAGCGACTCCCACGAATGACAACAACTTTGATAAGCGTACATCAACAAAGGATTTCAACTCTATGCCGCCCACAAATTCAGCATGTAGACTTTGTGATGACCCAAATTCAAATAGCCCACTCCTGAAGTTAAGGCCCAACAACCAAATGTTATCCACATTGATGAGCTTGTTATTGGTCCCTACAACCCACCAATCCCTATCATCAGGTTGAGCCCACTATGAGTCTCCAGCCCAGCAAGTTGACGCAACAAATGCACAACCCGCTGATGACATATAGCCCCGCCCCAATCAACAAGTTCAGGGCCAACTGTCGCACCTTGTGGATCGTAGCCTGTTAATCTGAATATTAGTAGACATTATATTATTACACAAGCTAAGGCATGGGTTTTTAAACCTAAACATGTGGCTAACCCCTCTCACACTCATGGGAACAAGTTGCTCATTTCTCTCTATGCTTCATCTGACCCCTAAAAGTTATATGGTTGCGGCTCGTAAAACTCACTGGCTCAATGCAATGAACAAGGAGATGACTGCCCTTGAACTCAATGATACATGGACTTTGGTTCCGCGCTCCTCTAATGTTAATATTGTTGGGTCCAAAGGTTTTTTTGAACTAAATATTTGGCCAATAGTTCTATCGAAATGCATAAAGCTTGTCTAGTTGTCTTGTACCTCAAGGTTTCAGCCAAATCCCAAGACAAGATTACTCGCACACACTAAGTCCAGTTGTGCCACGACCATTCGCCCTGTTTTGCTTTAGCGATGCTTCACGAGTGGACTTTACATCAACTTGATGTAAATAATGCGTTTTTGCATGGGTCCTTAAATGAACATGTCTTTATGGAACAATCCCCCATGTTTATTTTTCCTCACCTTGTGTGTCACTTAAACAAAGCACTTTATGGATTCAAACAAGTCCCTCGTGCTTGGTTTCACCAACTTAGCACCTTTTTGACAAATAATGGGTTTGTGTCACACCCTGTAAATACGGTATCGGCGTGTGACGTCATGGGGTCATAGTTGCAATTAACATGAATGACCACTAAATGATTAAACAAAAAGTGTCGTTGGATAGTTTGAAAACCATAATAAGTCATACGATTAGATACAACGAAAAGTTTAGCAGAAACATTGTATCAAGTTTACAAAATGTATATGTTTTCAAGATCTAAAAACATGACTACTGGACGACATTTATGCAAATAAATCCCTAAGTTTTTCATGATGATATGATCAATGATGATTATGACTCAACACAAAATGCAGGATCAAATGGTTGGCTTCCTGATTAATGCAACATGCCAATTACCTGAGAATTCCTGAACTTAAAAGGTCAACAGGAATGTCGGTGAGTTCACTGGTTTAATGACACAAGTGAATTGATGTGCTTGTAATTGCACATATTTTCTATCAATAATTCCCGACATTTTATATGTTTTTATATATGTTTTTGAATGAAAATGAGGCTTAGATAATTAAAGTATGTTATATTGTGTTTCTATAAGCCTTGGTAGAGATTTGGAGGAAAAATGGTGAAAAACAGAGAAGACACGAAGAATCAGGCGAAAACAGGAACGTTCAGTTTAGAGATTGAGAATTTGATCCCTTATTTTCCAGCCTCATGATGATGTGAAACCTACTTGAGATGATAGAGTATGGAAAATGATGAACGTAGGCGAAAACGGGGTCAATTCCGAGTTACAACGAAGAAGTTATGAACGTTTCAAGGTTATTGTTGAAAAAGTCAAACATGGTCCATCACGACCCGTTACACCATCACGGGCCGTTACAGCCCTAATCGACGAAAAACCCTAATTTCGGGCCTATAAATACAACGTGATGCTTAAGAACGAACGGGGACAGCTGGGGTCGGTCATTCTGCCCCAGATACGACTAGAAACATCGAGAGAAGAAGATCGAAGCATACGAGTAAGATTTGGAGCAAGGAATTGAAGTCCAATCGATGCTACTATGCATCGATTGTCCGTTTTGCGATTGTTTACTGTTTACTTTATGTTTTCCAGCCATATTTAGGTTTGGAAATTGTTTTCATTTCAGTAGTATGTTAGGCTAGTACTTACATCATCTAGGTTTAGATGATGCTTGACTGATTCGACTTTATGGTTTGATTTGTTTTCTTATGACACAATGATTTTTTATAACGTATGTGATTCCTACTACATATCAGATTTGAGTTATTGTTTCTATGTTTGATCCATTCCTAGTAGTTGTTGGTTTAATGCATAGATTGATCACCTGTTCATTTAATCAATTGCTATTTCTTAGTTGCTATCTGACGATATTAATATGTGTTTAGGAACTCTAGCGAGCCTAGATAGGAATGGGTGATGATATCATTCAATAGTCCATTTCGATTGAAGTGTGTCCTTATATTTTGTCATGAACCTTAGCCTCCATGTCTTGGGTCAAGGGTATAGTGAAGTGTCTAGATATATTGTGCATGTGATGGTATGTTATAGTATAGTTACCCTTAATTACTTAATTACTTAGGTTTAATATCATAACAATCATTTGATATCATAACAATCATTTGATAAATAAAGTCTATTATAGTATAGTTAATAAGCTAGTTTAACTGACAATTAGACTAGCTTGATTAGGTTAGGGTAGTTAGGCCAGAGATAGATTAGGTTGAGTAGGAGATTCGTATCCTTGGATCGATCCTGATTCTTAGCATTGGTATATTACAGGTACGATAGGTACACTTGCCTATATTGCGTGTAGTTGGTCTTAGGTAATTATTGGTTTATAAATTTAAAACCTGATTGTGTAATTATATATTTTGGCTTCACCGCCATGACATACGCGCATCATGAATTGAATAGTTTCAAAGTTAAGTGAACATCATATAGGATAATGTGGTTGTAAAGATTAACATGAACCTTGAATTCGGAAACAAACTGTTTACCCACCCATGGAAATCTTCCCTAAGAATACCGAATAAACTAGAATAACTGACATGTACCCCTTGACTATAACCATGGAGTCAGGATTTGAGTGACCAATTAGGACAGGGCATCAAATAGATCTATTCACTAGTCATCGTTTCGTACAGAATTAATTAAATTCAACCAATGATTTGGTTACAACATGAATCAACATGATATAAAGGTTGGGGATATGAAAAGAACATGAATCAATATGTCTTACAAGTATCCAAATGTTTAGCAAATGTTTAAAGTGTTATGTTTCAATAATTTTTTCCGCAATGTTTGAAAACACTAAAAGTAAAGGAGGCCATGAGACTCACCTGAGCAAGGTGATAGGATATGATATCACGCAGGATATGGTTTATCACACCCCGGAAAAACCAGCGCCCTCAGGGCTCCGCGAACCTGGGGCACGACTGGTCGCGCGACCACGACTGCCGCAACCACCACCAGGATCTGAGTCGTCAGACACATCGAACATCTACATGCTGGACTCAATAATCAAAACACGTTTCAAAATTGGTTTTTATCAGAGTAAGTAATAATATTATATAAAAACAGTGCGAAAGCATTTACGAGTTTAGAAAACATGTGCGGAAGCGACAAACAATTAGTTATCCAAAACAAAAGTTGCGGAAGCAAAACATAAATAGTTTAATAAGTCTTTCGCCCAAGGCGATCAAAGCAAATTTTAAATCAAACATGACAATGCAGACCAAATACCAATGTTCCTAAGCGTGCGTGCCTTAGCGACTTCCTCCTAACGACCTAAGAAAAACATGTAAAGAGTCAACGCATGGTTGGTGAATTCATAGAGTTTAAAAGTAGGAAACATCATTTTCTAGAAATTATAAGTTTATCTAGTTACTCTCATCGAGACATAACCCAACAGAATCCCATTCCCGAAAACAGGTTTAATCAAATCAGTTTATCAAAACATTACCTTTTTTATATACCTAGGTTAGCTAGACCACGACGTTTAAAAACTAGTAGGAATTCGTAATCACCATAACTGACAGACTTAAGCTTTTGCCTTCCGGTTGTGCTATAATGCGGAACACAACACCGAGTTAGGACAACATTATACCCGTTCCTCTACCCTCCAAGGGCCAGCGGGAGCTAGAGCGACTAGTGCGGGCAGGGTTTGTCAGACCCAGTAGATCTACCAAACATTTCCACGTTATCACTGATATAATCTGGCTTACGCTATTAGTGGAAGGACTCCCTTGCATGTCTTTCGTCTACTATTTACAAACTAGTATATAAAACAATAAAGCAGTTAGGAAACCGTAAAAGTTTACCATATGTCTTCTCCCCCAAAAGCGTTAAATAGTAAAAGTGAGGCCATGAACTCACCTTAGGGTGCAAATTAGCTATTCAAATCAACCAACCACTGAGAAGTAGTGAAGACCTCCTAGACTTCACCTATGACACATAACCGTGTAAGTGTTGACCGTGTTTGACCGTACATCCCGACAATTCGTGGACATTAGATAAGTGGACTTGAGAACATATTGGTGATCACATTTAGGTTTCCTATTCATAACCTAACATGTATCTCATATAGAACACATTGTATCATGCTGAATATATGCTTTACGATGACTTACGGCATTATCCCGCGTATACGATATACGATCGACGAAACAATCATGCAAAGTCTTGTCATTCCAACCGAGGTAGGAGACTTAGGACTTGTATACACGTATAACTCATAACCAATTTAACTTATCACATGCAAACACATAGCCAAGTAACTTCATGCTTATAATAATGCAATTTTTCCAATTTATTTATTTACCGATAAATATATATCTATATGTGTAGGCTAAATCCATGTTCTCATAACATCATTCTCCCATGCAATTCTCATAGATCACAATGTAGCATGTATTAAACCATATCATAGATTCCTACCCACATGCATGTAAGTTAACTTGCCGTAATCGGCTAATTTCACCATATTTTCATGTAAATAATTTTTATAAAATTATACGCATGCATTTGATCATCAAGTTCACAACTTTATACACCATCATGCATCTAATAACCTACATTACATGCTCACATAGCTCTTTATTCAAGATATTGCATGCATGGAAACCGAAATCATGTTTTCATCATAGATCTCACGCAAAGTCAATCACTTTATGCATCATCAAACCTAGATCTATAGATGTAGCACAAATCATTGACCTTTATCCACATGCATGCATAACTTTCCATAAAAAACCCTAGATCTAGCTCATATCACAACATCATGCATCAAAAGCCACATTTTGATCAAAAGATGCAATCTTTTCTACTCAAATAACTAGATCTAAACTTGATGTCATCAAACCATTATAGATCAGACCTTGATCTATCATAAAGCATGAATCTTGACAACTTAAACACAAGCAAAACATAAAAAAGCACTTACCGAATGATGTAGGATGATAAGGGATGAAACCGGGGCTTGAAACTTGTAATAAAGCTTGGATCTTGATGAGAAATGAGTAAAAGGATGATAAGAGACGTAAATAAGGCTGAAATGACGTCTGGTGGTGATGAAATGAAGAAATGGAGACTATTGGTGCTCAAATAGTGGAGAATTAGGGTTTTGCTGAAAACTGGGTTGTAGGCGTATGCCTAGGGCCTTGGGTTGCTCTAGGCGATACGCCTAGAGCTCCCCGTCTGGCATCCCCGTTGACTTTTGTTGACCGCAGCTCGCTTCGTCCGTTTTTCACGTTTTTGGTCACGGTTTTCAACGTTTTCTCCATTTTCAACCCACCATCATTTTTATCACATCAAATCCAATAAAATCAAGTATCAACTTTCCATATAACAATTTACGATTATGCACTTAAATTCATGTATCAATGTTCATATAATTCACGATATTCACCGATTTTCAATCAATCACCAATATCAAGACTCCGACTTGTGTGTGATACTTGTGAAGTGTTTTAAGGCTACTACACTTTTCTAATACCTTAAATGACATACTACGCCTATATACGCGCGTTCCAGTTTCACCGGTTTATCACTTTTTATCCGTTTATGAGGTTCGGATCCCACCCAGAGGGCCGAATTGTCACATGGTTTGACCTAGTAGTGTCCTAAAATATATTAAGACATTTTAGGGTCGATTCAATTGGGTAAACGTTTATGTCACCCAATGAACTTGGTCAAGTCTTGACTCTGGTTACCCATTATTATCGTTGGAAATCTTGGTGACTATTTGTTGTATGAACAAATATCTTTGAGTGTTCGAAAAATATACTCATTGATCAATTAAATATATTTTAGAGTTTCGCGTCTAAAATATAATACGAGATATATTTTCCTAAAATATATTATCATTTTCACACAAGATGACGCGAAAAGTAAATATTTAAAGTCATTAAATATTTGTAAGATTTTGGACCACAAGAAAAATATTAATAAAATATTTAAATGTCGGCGTCCAAAATACATGTTTTCTACCGCGCGTCATAACATGGTATTGTTCGCTTTTTTCTCAGAAAATAATGATGTTACATGTAATTATAACCATTTTCTTGAAATAATGTCCCAAAATATAAGTCTTTATAATTTTAGTTCTCAAGTGTCGGTTTTTCCGGTAAAAGTGTCGTTTTACCAGTTTCACCTCTATGACTCGTTTTATGACGGTTTGAGTTTCCTAATAACTTGGTAAGTGTTTATTATGTTGTTTTCAAGTATTTCCACTTTCCAATTTACCAGTTCTGGTGGAGGCCTAACTTGTTAAAATTAGGGTTTTTATGTTACCGAAAGCCACAGTTTTTGTCCGGTTTCTTCCTAAAACGTTATTTTTTCACTTTTGGTCCCCAATGTTCAATTTAGTTAACAAAAATGTCCATGTTTTCTTTTTGGGTCAGAATCTTTAGTTACCAAATGTACCTTTACTAGTGTGATAACTATTGTTGTAGGAAAATTCCACCAACCGTAGGTGAGATTCCCAATTCCCACCAAAGTCCATCACACAAGCTCTGAGCATATCCTCCAATGTTTGGATAGTCCTCTCACTCTGACCATCAGTCTGAGGATGATAAGCTGTACTCATATCCAGTTTTGTTCCAATGCCCTTTGCAAAGACTTAAAAAAATGTGAAGTAAATCTTGCATCCCGGTCCGATATAATCGATAAAGGAACTCCATGACGCGAGACCAGATACTTCATATATAATAAGGCCAATTGTTCAGATCCATCTGACTCTTGAATAGGAAAGAAGTGTGCAGATTTTGTCAATTTGTCAACGTTTACCCATATCGTATCATGCATGTTGGGGGTCTTAGGCAATTTCGTCTCAAAATCCATATTAATATGCTCCCATTTCCATTCGGGAAGAACAGGTTGTTGAAGCAAACCTGACGGCTTCTGATACTCGATTTTGACTTTCGAACAAGTCAAACACTTACTCATGTACGTGGCTATACCGGCTTTCATCTTCGGCCACCAATATACTACTTTCAAGTTGTTGTATATCTTATCCGAACTTGGATGTATGGAATACCTTGACTTATGAGCCTCGTCCATGATAAGCTGTCCAAAATCCCCATACTTAGGAACCCATAATCTACCAGCAAAATATCGACTTTCATCTGATCGGATCTCGAACTGATTATCCAAACCACGTAGAGATTCCGACTCCAAATTCTCTTCCCTCAGCGCTTCGAGTTGTGCGTTCCGAATCTGATTCAGCAACTTTGAATGAACTGTCAATTGCAAAGCGCGAACTCTCCTCGGCTTCGACTCTTTTCGGCTTAGGGCGCCAGCTACTACATTAGCCTTCCCCGGATGATACTTGATAGCACATTCATAGTCGTTGAACAATTATACCCAACGTCGCTGTCTCATATTTAATTCCTTTTGGTTAAGGATGTGCTGAAGAGTCTTGTGATCGGTGTATATTGTGCACTCGGTACCGTACAAGTAATGTCTCCAGATCTTCAACGCAAAAACCACAACTCCTAACTCCAAATCATGAGTAATATAATTCTTCTCATTATCCCTGAGCTGTCTCGAGGCATAAGCGATAACTTTATCGCGCTTCATAAGCACACATCCCATCCTTCGAATCGATACGTCACAGTACACCACGAAATCCTTAGTCCCTTCTGGAAACAAAAGAATAGGTGCACTACAAAGCTTATGTTTCAAAAGCTAAAAAGCTTCTTCATGCTTCACTCCCCAATTATACACCACTCCCTTGTGAGTTGGTGCAGTCAAAGGTTGCGCAATAGGAGAAAAAATCTCAATAAATCGCCTGTAATAGCCCGCTAGACCGAGGAATTGGTGTACTTCGGTCGGTGTCTTTGGCACATGCCAATTCTTAATTGCCTCAATATTTTACGGGTCAACTTGAATTCCTGATTCATTGACAATATGACCCAGAAATTGCACTTCTCGAATCCAGAAGTAGCACCTTGAGAATTTAGCATACAATTGCTCCTTTCTCAATAAGTCAAGTATGATACGAAGGTGCTTAGCGTGATCTTCCTTTGTCCTAGAATAGATGAGAATGTTATCAATAAACACTATGACGAACTGATCCATATACGACTTGTAGACACGATTCATCAAATCAATGAATACTGCGGGTGCATTGGTTAACCCAAACAGCATAACCAAAAACTCATAATGTCCATATCTAGTTCTGAACGTTATTTTCTCAACATCGTCCTCTCGGAATCGTAATTGATGATAGCCAGATCTCAAGTCTATCTTCGAATAATAACTCGAACCTTGAAGCTGATCAAACAAGTCGTCAATTCGCAAAAGAGGATACTGATTCTTTATGGTAACCTTATTCAATTCCCGTTAGTCGATGCACATCCGAAACGTACCATCTTTCTTCTTGACGAACAAAACAGGCGCTCCCCATGGCGATGAACTAGGTCTAATGAAACCTTTCTCCAACAATTGAGTATACAACTCCCGAAGTTCACTTGGGGCTAATCGATAATGCGCTTTAGCAATAGGCGACGCTCCAGGTGCCAAATCGATTTTGAACTCTATCTGCCTATGCAGAGGTAATCCAGGTAAATCCTCTGGAAATACGTCTGGAAAATATCTAACACTGGAATATCCTCCAAACGCGATTCTTCTGCGGGCTTCTCGATCACGTGAGCTAAGCTTCATGTCCCTTTCGCATACATTTCTGAGCTTTAAGATACGAAATAAATCCATTACAGTTCCGCTCTTCTCACCTTGAAACGTCAGAATTTCTCCACTCGAAAGAGGAATTCTTACTATCTTTTCCTGGCACACTATTTCAGCTCGATGCTTGGACAGCCAATCCATTCCAATAATCACGTCAAAACTACCCAATGTCGTTGGCAACAAATCTAGGCTCATTCGATGACCAGATAGTTCCAAGACACAATCTTAAATAATACTACCGATCTCGATCAATTTACCATTCGCAAGCTCAATCGAATACCTAGCCTCTAAAGGACTTTCTACGGCATTTATCATCTTTTTAAACTTACTCAAAATAAAGCTTCTATCAGCACCAGTATCAAATAATACAGTTTTAAAAAAGCCATTGATAGAATACTTACCATTAACCACATTGGCATAATTTCGAGCTTCTTGGGCTCCAATCACAAAAGCTCTTCCAGCAGCTCCTCCATTGCCATTTCCTCCGGCTCCATTCTTGTTGCCTCCACGGTTCCCACCATTTCCAGTTCCTTTCAACTTTGGACAATCTCTTTTGAAATGACCCACAATTCCACATTCGAAACAACCAGTTTGATTACCCTGGCAGTTCTGGTTACCTTGATTCTGAGCTCCTTGACTGTTAACTCTGACTCGACAGTCAGCAGCTTTATGCCCCAACTTCCCACATTTGTTACATTTGATCACACAATTCCCAGTGTGATGTCGATCACATTTGTGGCATTTCGGAAGCTTTCCTTGATAACCGCTTGACTGTGATTCACTTGATCACCTTTAGCATGACCATCACCCTTGCGATACTGATTCTAATTCAAATTCGAACCACCACTGTTTCCTGGTCCATCCCATTTCCTCTTGTTGTCTCCCAAACCAGATAACGCCTTTCGCGGTGGCAAGATCCCTTGTTGAACCGCTTGATCAGTCAGTTGGTGAGCTAAGTGGATTGTCTCTCGAAAAGTCAAAGGATTACTAGACGTCACCAAACTCTGAAGCTGGGGTACCAACCCATCAATATACCTCTCGATTCTTCAATATGGCGGACCACCCAGTGTTGGGCACAACAATGCCAACTCATTATGTCTCGTAGTGTAGGATTCAATTTCAGATCCTTCCATTTTCAGACAACCTAACTCAACTTCGAGCTTTCTGATTTCCACTCGAGGATAGTATTCTTCAATCAACATCCTTGAAAACTCAACCCATGGGATAGAATTAGCCTCAACCAATCCCAGCAATTGGATTTCAGAATTCCACCAAGTCAATGCCACTCCTTCCAGTAAACCAGCAGCATACTTCACACGATACTCCTATGGACAACTGCATCGCTCAAACACAGACTCCGTCTTCTCCAACCAACAAAGCAAACCAACCACTCCTTCAGTTCCATTAAAACTATGAGGCTTACAATCCATAAACATCTTATACATACAACCTTGCTAATTTTGCGGATTTGCCTGCGCATGTGCTGCTAACGCTGCTGCGACACTCTGCCCTAATGATAGTGTTAAGCTCTTCCGTTATCATGTTGATACCACCTCCTCGATGTAGATCCGAAAACAACAGCCGTTCACGATATTCTATCAATCACGAGTGCGGAATCCAAGTGATTGATTGATTCAAGATAAGTGGTGAGAAGAAAACTGAGAATACGATGAATATAAACAATAAAAACCTGATATTGCACACAAGATGAACTTGTCGGGTACAAGATCGTAATCGTAAACTGTCTGTGTTCGTTTATCCGAAGTCTGAGTTCGGTTAAGTCTTGTTCGGGTTCAGTTCGGATATCATTTCAGTTCGGCACAGGTTTGGATTAATCTAGTTCGTCTTGAGTTTGTTTCCAGTTCGGCTCAGTTCGGAAAGACCATTTTGAGTTCGGATTGTGTTTTGGGGAAACACTAATCAAGATTTTTGAGTGGTTTACTAAAACTGACGTAAGTTGAGAACCGTTAATAGTTACGGGAGCTAATACCATCCAAAACGACCGTCTCAGTAAGATCTACACTTTTGTTCGCCTAACGGCCAGTATCCTTCGTTTCGATACCCAAAATCCACTTCTAAGACCTTCATATTTGGGTTTGAAGTTTTGGTATACGATTTTTAGACAAGATGAGTGATTTTCAAGTGTTTGCTGCAATTCAGAATTCGATGCAAGCTACAAGGCAAACGATGATGAACTATGATAATAACATTGGAACAAGTCAGAAATTCCCAAATTATTAAAATTGGAAGATTATCATTGTTGGATTAAACGGTTTGAAGCTTATGTTGATACAAATGATGTTGATATGTGGTTATCGTTCAATGAACAATACATCTATCCTAAGGATGAGTCTGGAGAATCGATTTTTCAAAAGAAAACTCACTTCTGAACAAAAGAAAGCATATTAAGCTGAGAAGAAGGCATATGGTACTTTTACAATGGCATTGCCCAAAGAATTGCTACATTTATTTTCTGCGAATGATACATCGAAGAGTTTATGGGATGCGTTGGAAAAGAGATGTGAGGGTAATAACCAATACAAGAAAAGTCATCAGAAGGTTTTGAAAAAGGAATTTGATACTTTCAAGCATTACCAGAACGAAT
>JBCNJP010012719.1:0-13410 GCA_039602395.1 Deinandra increscens subsp. villosa | reverse complement strand
GCGCGGGCACACGGCTAGTATATATATATATATATATATATATATATATATATAAAGGAATATATATATATACGTATATCACCGAGCATGTCCCAAGCCTTATAAATAGCCCCATAATGTTTTAAAGCATAAAATAACGTTTTGGTAGAAGTCTGGGGGTTAAATTGTAAATAAAATGTACAAGGACCAAAACTGTCAAAACCTGAAAGTTCCTCGCGTATCGCCAAGGCCGGAGGCCGGTTGTCGCGTAACACTGCCCAATTCTGGTCGTAGATTGCGACCAGCAGCTTAGTCACGAACGTGGAGGCCAAGTTTGATCTGATTAGTGTCGTTTTAATGCGATTAGTCACTAGGGACACGTAGTGGACTCTCCTATGACCTCGATTGGTATAAATAACGGATCCAATCCATCGAATTTCTTCACCAATTCTCGAACTCAACACCTAAAAACCCTCTTATGAACCGAAATCTTCCTCTGTCAAATTCGATCATCTCTTTTGGAGTTAGCAACTCAATATCTGTAGTCAAGCATCATTAGGTATGATTAACAATAACCTATCTCAGTTTTTGCTAATATTGCCTCTAAGTATGATTTTTAAAAATGCATAAAATCTAGGGTTCTTGAGCTTGTTTTGCTAAAATCGGGTGATCAGGTGGGAATTAGGGTCTGAATTTTTTTAGGTAATCCTAAAATAATATGTTTTAAGAAAGTCCTAAGTTTATTTCACAATTGGAAAAGGTTTGGAAAAGGTTTTTTTAACGGGTCAAAATTAGGGTTTTCCTAACGTTGTTCTGCCCAAATTGAGTAAACGGTTTTGAATTAAGCTTTGATATATTAAAGCATATTATAAAATGTTATAATAGATAATACCATAAGCCTGTTTCGAATAAAAATGATGTTTGGTCAAGAAACGAGAAAAACAGGAAATTAGGGTTTCTAAATAAGATTATTTAATATAAAATAATCCGAAGGGTATAAGGACTTGAATTTTAGTATGACAACATGTTCTTATATATAATAAGTATATATGAAGTTAAAATGGATAAATATTAAAGTATTGAATTACCGAGTTAATCGGATATTTAGAAGTTCGTGCGGACCAAAAGGGTAAGCGCTGTACACTGGGGTTTCTTGCAAAGTGGGGGTGTCGCATAAATCCCTACTGGGAACTGGCATACCTCACTGGGCGATCCCGGAGTGAGTGTTTACTTATAGGAATGCGCGTCTTCATATTATCGTTAAAAGAAAAGGATAACTACCTAAAGGGCATTTTGGTCATTTTGACCTTTAAAAGGAATGAACTTAATAATTGAATATTATTAAGATAATAAGATATTAAAATAAACATAGGAAGTGTTTATTATATTAAAGTTTGCGTTAACGCCATACAACACGCGATTAGGTTTAATTGGAAGGCATCGTAGAGGTTTTACCTGAATTAACTGCTTAAGAGTATAAGGTGAGTTCTATGAGCCCACTCTTTAAATGTTTAAAATGTTTTAACTGTTTTAACTGTTTTCAAACTGATATACATAAAAATATTATGAAAATATATTCAAATGGTTTATAACCGAAATATTGCATGTTTTAACTAATAGAATTGTTAAAAGGTTTTTTACTGATATATACGTGGAAAGTTATGAAAATGATTATTGATGAAATGTTTTATAAATATTAAACTGCTGAACAGCTGTTGATTTGAAATATACGTGAAAAGGTTGTAATAGTTTTTACGAGTGAAATGTCCTAAACTGTTTTAAACTGCTAAACTGCTTTAGAAATGATATACATGGGAAATGCTAAGGAAATATGTTAAAATGCCTTTTACATGTTTTGTGTTGATACACATACGTAAGATGTCTTAAGGCCTATAATTGTTATAAATGATGATGACCCGTTATAGACTATTTTCAGGAAGGTTATAATAAACGGGTAATGTGAAGGATGAAACTTTTATATAAAGTTTTGAGAAATGGAAAATGTGAATGTTTGGTCTAAGCTTATGTATGTGAATAAGTGTCGGGTAAATATGATCTTATTAACCTTGTTGTGATTGTAAGATGTAATCTATACTGGGATGACTCTATATCATATCCGTTTGTATTTAAGGTGGGGTGGATACGCTGCGGTACTTGTTGATACCTGATGTGTGCGCCGTGTGAAGTATCAAGCTATGTACAAGATCAAGCCAAATGTTGCTTGGTCGAGCCTGGTCCGAACCTGATGTTCGGACTGACCGAACCTAAGGTTCGGACAGGGATCGGCCAACTGGGTATAAATAGGTGTTTGATCTTTGTAATAGTTAGTTCTGTGCGTGTGAGATCTGTTAAGTGTGTGTTTTCCAGTGTGTAATCTTTGTGTCATTTCTGAGTGTTTAGACTGATTGTAATTGTTCTTTGTTGATCAATAAAACAATCGGTTAATTACGTTTCGATGTCCGATTAGCTAGATCGAGTAGACGATCCGATGCTCACGCATTTTCAAGTGGTATCAGAGCTTTCTGGTTCACTCTACTGATCTGTGGTTGATATTTCTGGATCTTTGAAGTGTTTTTTGGTGTTTTTTGAGTTTGTTTGTGTGTTTTTCATCAAATCTATTGAGTGTTTGGTGTCAAAACTGCTTCTAAATCATTCCTTATTATTTTTCTCGATCCTCAGTTGCAAGTTTCATCAAAATCTGTCAAGTTTCGCGCATTTTTGAAAATTTATGTCGAGGTTCGGAGGTTTCTGGTCAAGTTCGGCATAACTGCTCCGAAGCTCAAGTTCGGAGCTTCGAAGTTCAAGTTGGTGAGAGTTCGGTCAGTGTTCGGTGAGAGTTCGGAGTTTAGCAAGTTCGGTCGAGTTTCGGAGGTAGTCTTAATTCGAAAAAAGTTCGGCCTATAGATTTAGGTTCGGAGGGAGTTCGGTGGAGGTTCGGAGCATTGTGACAAGTTTGGAGAGAGTTCGGCCGATCATGATTCAAATTTTTTCAACGATGTCGGAATTTCAAGCATTTACAGCGATGCAGAATGCGATGCAAACTATGCTAAATTTTGACAAAGAAATCGGAACAAGTCAGAAAGTTCCCAAATTGTTGAAGCTAGAAGATTATCAAAATTGGAAGAAACGATTTTCCGCTTACATAAGTACAAATGATATCGATTTGTGGATCCCGCTTAAGAAGCTTTATCAACATCCAACAGATGCGGGAGATTTCAAAGAAGTTCATACCTTTGATCTTGCTGAAATAAAATCATACGAGCTTGAACAAAAAGCATACAGTTATCTTACAATGGCATTGCCCACTGAGTTGCTTCATCAATTTAGCACTTGCAAGAAATCTAAGCAATTGTGGGATGCTTTATCAGCGAGGTGTGAAGGTAATGATGACTACAAGAAGAGTTGGAAGAAAGTTCTAAACAAAGAGTTTGATAATTTTTAGAATTATGAGAATGAAAACATTACTGTTCTCATTTCAAGGTTGTCACACTTGATTAGTGAATTAAAGGTGGTTGGGATTAAGAAAACTGATGCTGATTTGAAAGAAAAGATTATAGAAGCTTTGCCTGAAAAATGGGAAAACTATGTTTTGCTACTCACACATGATAAGGATTATTCTACAATGACATTTCACGAGCTTACTAGAAAACTTCATGCTCGGGAAATGGAAATGTTAAACTCAAAAAAGTCAACTGCTACTTTGCAGAATCCTGAATTGTATCATGGTGAGAATAGTGCAAGCATGAATGCAAAAGCTAAGCCTAATTTGAGTTCTGCACCAAGTGTTGCTTTCTTGTCAGGAAGTTCAGGAAATTCTAATAACAATTCTTCACGGGGTTGTAGCTTTACAATTCCAAATACATCAAGTCAGAATGCGTTTTCTGTTGAATCAACAGATGATTGTGCCAAAATGATTTCTGCATTGATTTCATCATCTTTTGGGTTGATTATCAAGAATGTTGCTGACGCAAAGTTAAACAGCGATGATCTTGATGCACTTGATGATGATCAACTAACTAAATTGGATATATCATGGCAATATACTATGTTATGCCAACGATCGAAGAGATTTTCAAGAAACATGGAAGAAATATTTCTGGTGAGAAATTAGGTTTTGACAAGTCAAAGTTAAAGTGTTACAAATGTTTCAACTTGGACATTTTGCTAAAGACTGTCCACATGCTAATAAACCTGGTTTTACTCAATCACCCAAGCCTAGTTTTTCTCAACCATCTACTAGTAATACAAGCAAGACAACAACCTTGAAAGTTCAGCATGATGGTGTTTATGATTTGGGTCAACAATTTGGATATGATTCATCAGCATTAATTGTCACTCATGTTCAATCAGACGATGATTGTTCAGATAATAGTTCCGATACAAGTTCAACACTAAGTTCTTATGACTCTGCTGAAAATTTGGAGAGTTTGATGAAAGAAAATGCTTCGTTGTTGAATAAAGTTCAAAAACTGTCTGAGGAATTTGATGTGATTAATTCAAGTTTGAAGATTTCTAAGGAAAATGAGAAAGAGTTGGTTTTGACGAATGAATGTTTAATGACTGAGATCGAATTGCTGAATGACGTTTTAGAAGTGTCTAAACAATATAAGAAAGATGTTGAAGCTGCCAGAGCAAAGGTTTGTGAAGAACGGGATGAGTTGGTAAAAGAGGTTGACAAATGGAAGTTTAATGCTGAAGATGCTGCAACTGACTTCAAGAATTTATTTGAAAAGTCCAAATTAAGCTTGATTTGCTTACCAAGAATGTCGAAGAATCCGCAGCTTAAATTGAAGCATATCAAGTTGACATGGCAAAATTATTGGATGAGAAGCGGGAGTTGGTTAGTGTGAATAAAGTTTAAATAGCAAATTTGGAGATTCAAAGGCGAAATGAAGCTAAACTAAAGAAATAGTTGTTTGAAGGATTGGAAAATCTTCGAATGAAAAAGTTTGAAACTCATAAAGTTGCTAAGCGTTTGATAGCTACAGAAAAGAGTTGGTTGAAGCACAACAGAAGATTTCTGATCTCAAAATTCAAGTCATCGATGCAAATCGTTTGCTAAACAATGTATCAAATTCTCAAGTTTTCACAAGCTTCTTAGCTAATGATGCTAATTTTGAGAAGATGTTTGATAAAACTGCATCACCCCCTGCTCAAATCAAAGAAGCTTTCAAAGACGTGAAAGAGCAAGTTCCTGAATTTGATTATTCAAATGTTTCATCATCTACTGCTGAGGAAGACAAAGTTGTGAAGAAAAAGAAGAACAAGAAGAATAAGAAGCAGAAGGAAAAGAAATCTGAGGTTCTTCCAGCTCCAAAGTTTGTGCCTGGTTCATCTTCTGCTGATAATGAGAAATCAGCTACTTCAAGTGACAAGTTTCAGTCTCAACCTGAGTTTGATGAAAAGATCTTTTATGATCAAAAGAATGTGACTGAAGTAAAAGCTGAATTTTCTCGGTTAGCAAAGAATGGACATTCTAATTCTGAGGAGAAAGTTGTTGGAAAGCATGTGGGTCTAGGCTTTAAAGCAAAAGATGTAACAGATGAGAAGGATCCAGAATCATCATCTCAAGATTTGAAGAAATTGAAGCTAAAGCAAGTGAAGAAGGATGTGTTTAAGGCTAACAAAGTTCAACCTGAGAGATTCTACAAGCTCAAAGATTCTGCTCAGCTTTTTTCTGATAAAGAATTTCCTCTTCATTGTGTTGATGCTCGAAAGATTTCTGAAGTTTTTGTGAAAGCTCAAGTTTTTTATGAAAGTTCTCAATCTCGAAGCCCAACATCCAAATGGGTTCATGATCACAGGCATCAGGTATATGATTCTGTTTCTGATCATGTTCGAGATATTCCTATGTGTAACTCTTCGCAGGTACGTCAAAAGTGGGACAAGACAAAGCGAATTTGTTATGTTTGCCGCTGAATAGGGCATTATGGCAAAAGATTGTTCACTACGTGCTGATTCCTCACAAAGGTTTCATAAGAAACCAGTGTTTGGTAAACCTGCCCAACAGAAATTATTTGATGAACGTGGCAGAGTGTTTGATGAAGTTTAACCTACATTTTTCTTCCAATGTTTCAACAGGTTCAAAACGTAGGTTCATCATCACAGTCACCTGTGATAAGTTCATCACTAACTGAATTACCAAAATCACAACAATGGAAACCTAAGGTGGTTTCTAAGAAACACCAGGACACTGGTCGACCTGGAGCGGTCCGCTTCGGGTCTTTTATGAACTAATCCGTTTGACCAGTGTGCAGGTACTTCTAGAAGACCTATCGACGATTGCAAAGTTGTTGATGGAGGAGTATTCTACTTAATTTAAATTTCATGATCAAATTTTCTAAATCTGCAAATTTTCTGAATTCTAAATCTGCAAACTATCCGTGTTGATTGATCATTTTTTGTTGCTTACAAGTTTTTCTCAAAAACCATAAATAGAGTCTTGTTTTTATGTAAAATGAAAATCCAAAAATAGAGTTTTCATTTTAAGGGGGGAGAATTACATAAGGGGGGTAATTGAGAAAATGCATGTTATGGGGAGAAGATGACTACATGCCAAATATATAACGAAGGAAAGTGAATACATGCACAATATATATAAAATTGTGAGAAATTGATCATTAGGAAATGATGGTACATTGGCTTATGTATCTGACTCATGGATAGAGTAGATGAAAGGGCCATAAGATCATTGTTTGATATGTTTGGTAGACTCGGCAAATCATAAAATATTCAGATGTAATATACATTAAATACTAATGCTTGACCATGTGGATAACATCTTGATTCATATTTCATGACACGAAAAGAAAAATAAGTGTGAAATTCAAACTGAGAAGTCACTTTGTATACATGTGTTCATTTTGTAAAGATTTAAACTTGTTTGATTTTCTTTATTTTGTCAAACGATCGGACTTTCTCTGCATATCGAAAGATCGACCTGATCGTTGTTCGTTTGACGTTTAGCTTTATTTTCTTTGGTGTTTCGTATAACTCATCGGACTTTCTCTATGTGTACGGGAGTACCGACCTGATTGTTGTTGGGTTATACAATTCAACTTGTTTTATTTTCTTATTTTGTTAAATTCGATGCCTTATTTGCGTATCGAAAGATCGACCTTAAGGTAGACGATTTAACGTTCTTATTTCTTTTTGCATGGAGCACAGTTTACAATATCATGAAAAATACTATGCAATTGTGAAAAATCACAAGTGCTATCACACAAAAGGAAAAAGAAAGTCAAACAAAAAATGTCTGATAGTGTGGGGTACACTGGTCAAAGCAAATCTAATCAATACCTTAACATATCCAGATGTTCTGAGTACGATTCTGCCTGAGTTTAATATGGACAAATTATACCGGCAATCAGCATGAGTTATGTGTTTCAATTAATTGAAATTGATGTGTAGTTCAGTGCGTTATGACCAATATGATCCCATATAGTGATCTTTCTCATACCAAAAATAGTGTTTGATTTTGTATTGTGATTTTATTTCATTTCAGAAAAGAACAATAAGATTTTCGGTGTGTTTTAGCATAAACTTTCGAAAAGCCAAAAAGATTTTGTTTCTGCTTTATTTTCGATTTGATCAACATGTGATATAAAATTCAAAATTCAAAATCATATCTTGGAGTCTCGAAGAGACATTTTGCGCCGAGATTATTTAAATATTGATGCAGGATGCTAAGGTGCAAGTGATCACAACTTCAAGTCTTCTGAAGCTGTTGATAAAGACCAGAGATACATCAGACATTGTCAAGTATTCAAGATCAAGCTATGATTAAGTTGAGGAGGATTTTGTTCGAAGATTCATTTCATCGGACGAACAGATTCTACACTTGAGGGGGAGCTTGGTTGAAGATACAAATTTGATGATGTAGAAGAGTAGAGATACTGCACACGGCGAGGGGGAGTTTATTGATACCTGATGTGTATGTCGTGTGAAGTATCAAGCTATGTACAAGATCAAGCCAAATGTTGCTTGGCCGAGCCTGGTCCGAACCTGAAGTTCGGACTGACCGAACCTGAGGTTCGGACAGGGATCGGTCAGCTGGGTATAAATAGGTGTTTGATCTTTGTGATAGTTAGTTTTGAGCGTGTGAGATCTGTTAAGTGTGTGTTTTCCAGTGTGTAATCTTTGTGTCATTTCTGAGTGTTTTGACTAATTGTAATTGTTCTTTGTTGATCAATAAAAGAATCGGTTAATTACGTTTCGATGTCCGATTAGCTAAATCGAGTAGACGTTCCGACGCTCACGCATTTTCAGTACTTCCTATATATAAACACCCGTAATACAATAGGAAATGTTATAGAATCAGTCCAGTGTATGTTTCACTGAAGTTTAACAAGACTCATAATATTATATTTATGTGAAAATGTACCCCACACTATCAGACATTTTTTGTTTGACTTTCTTTTTCCTTTTGTGTGATAGCACTTGTGATTTTTTCACAATTGCATAGTATTTTTCATGATATTGTAAACTGTGCTCCATGCAAAAAGAAATAAGAACGTTAAATCGTCTACCTTAAGGTCGATCTTTCGATACGCAAATAAGGCATCGAATTTAACAAAATAAGAAAATAAAACAAGTTGAATTGTATAACCCAACAACAATCAGGTCGGTACTCCCGTACACATAGAGAAAGTCCGATGAGTTATACGAAACACCAAAGAAAATAAAGCTAAACGTCAAACGAACAACGATCAGGTCGATCTTTCGATATGCAGAGAAAGTCCGATCGTTTGACAAAATAAAGAAAATCAAACAAGTTTAAATCTTTACAAAAAGAACACATGTATACACAGTGACTTCTCATTTTATTTTCCACATATCTTTTTCTTGATATATCTTGAGATACGCATCAAGATGTTGTCCACTAGGTCAAGCATCAGATTTAGTGTATATCACATTTGTATACTTTCTGAATTGCCGAGCCTGCCTTACACATCGATCAAATGATCTTTTGGCTTTTTCATCTATTTTATCCATGAGCCGGACGATGGAAGCTAATGTACTATCATTTCCCATTCATGTCGGATACAATTTCTAATTTTTTAATGTTTTTGGATTTTCTGCATTTTTCAATGTTTTTTGTCTTTTCAAATTTCTCCCCCTAAAAATGACACCTCTATTTATAGATTTTCATTTTTACAATTTGAAAAACAATACACTATTTTTGTATTTTTGCAAAAACAAACTCCCCCTCAAAATGAGACGGAGTGAAAAACAAGAAAAAATGATCAACCAACACGAATACTTGCAGTTTAGCCTTTTGAAAACAAAAAAAAAAGAATTTGGAAATTCAATTTATGTTATCGCAGATATTCCACAATGAGCAATTTTCCAATCACCGAAAGGTCTTCCTGAAATACCTGCTGACACCAAATAAAACATTAGTTGTTTTGGGATCGACCCGATTCATCAGCGTCGGGTCACCCGATGTCTTCCACATAGTCATTGTTGGCCTTGGAACCAACCTTTGGTTTCCAAATTTGTAAAGATTTTAATTTTTTATCAGAACCAGAATCAGTATCAACTGGCGTATTCGGTTTAGACCAAGACGGCTTACAAGTTGATTTTACCTTTGGAGACCATGGTTCATCAAAAATTAGACATTTGTTATCCACATATTTAGCATGATTGTGGATATATGCAGTCATCGAACAATCAACCGCAAGATGTTAGGTTGGCGACATGCATAACAAAGTCTTTCTCGAAATTGAAAAACATTTGAAAATTTATTTGAATTTTGAAAATTAAAAGAATGATCAGAATCAAAGTTATCAAAGAAGTCATCATAGGAATCATACCTAGGAGATGGACTCCTTGAAGATGATGATCCTCCAGAATAATAAGACTTGTCCTTCGGAGGAGGTGATTTCTTTGGAACTTTAACTTTTGAAATCTTCTTAGCTTTTTCTGGCTGCTTAGCTTGAACCGGTGCTTCCTTGACCTAAAAAACTAAACCTTTGTGTTTATAGTCAGGTGTCTTTGACGAACTTGAAGAATAACTAGAAGCTTCTCTCTACTTAGCTTCTACAATGAATTTTGCTTTGATGGAGTGGCAAACTTTGATTAATCATGCAATTCATCTTGAGGATTAATTTGAGCATATGTAAATTCAGATAAATCCACCATTTGAGGAACCATATGAATATCATCCTTTTTGGAACTATCCTCACTCTTATCCTGTTTATACAAGAAATTCAGCAATGTAGGCGATAAATTGCAATTCTTCACTTGCCTTTTTAACTCCAAAATTTCCAACTTCAATTCAGAGATTTTCTGTTGAGCATCAAAGACTTCTTTTTGAGACTTGATGAACTTAGCATTAAGATCATCATACTCATATGTTTGCAACTTCCGGATCTCTCATTCAGCAAATAATTCCTTAAGCACATTTTCTCGTTTCTTCTTGAAACGTTCAATGTCTTTTGTCAAAACGTCACTCTTATCACGAAAAAGAACATTTTCATCTTAAAGTGTAGAAATATTAGATTTAAGTTTTTCAATTGTAGCAGCTGATTCAACCACAAGAGCATTAGCTTTCTCATATTTTTGTTAAACTGGATAACTTTTTTCAAACCATTTTTTCAAAATCTTGTGATGTATCTAAAGCTTCAGCCTTGGCTTTTTTCACATTCATGAGCCAATTGACTCTTTTCTTTCAAGACTTCCTAATAAACATGGATCAATGCATAATATTTCTTTTGAAAGTCTTCCAACTCTTTCTTTAATATCACCACTTCTTCTGCAATAATTTAGAATCTCTTTCAAAATTTGCATTCTTCTTACCCAACCTTATACATTCAAGACATTTTAATTCTTCGACTTTAATTTCTTTGATCATTGATATTGTCGAATTGGAATCAGAATCAGTCAGAATACTATCATCATCATCATGACGAGAAATCAATGCAACAGTAAATGGAGAATGTTTCATTTTTGCTTCAGAATCTGCATTCCAGGCAAATTCATCAGGATGCCAGAACATTTATGTCAGTTTTTTGTCAAAAGAAACATATTTCTTCTCAACCTTGTGAGCTTCATTTGGTGAATGAATAACCAAATGAGCATGTTGACCAGACTTCAATTTATTTTCAGTTGAACTCGGACATTTGCGTGCAAAATGTCCATATACAAAACACTTATAACATTTAACCTTTGACTTATCCAGACCAATTTTCCCATCCTGATTCAATCTCTTCTTGCCAGTTCTATTGAAAATTTTCTTCGTTCTTTGAACCAACATAGCATATTGCCAGTTCAAATCCATCTCTTCTAAATGATCATAATCTATTTGATTATAATCCTCATTGGTCAATTCTGCGTTACTTACCGAACCAGTAATAACACCAAAATATGAAGATACCAATGCAGACATTAATGCATTATAATCATCGGTAGTTTGAGCAGACAAAGCATTTTGAGATGAAGAACTAGGAACAGAAACAGTACAACCGACAGAATAACTAGGAGCTTTAGATTTACCTGCAATGAATGTTGTAGGAGGTGCGGAACTAAGAATATTATATTTCCCAGCATTCATGGTTGAATCATTGTCACCATAATACACCGCAGGATTTTGAACTTGTGCAGGAAGTGACTTGTTCACCATCAACTCCATATCCCTTGCTTGGATTCTTTGAACCGGATCATTAAATGAAAATCCTGAATATTCTTTATCATGAGTGATCATAATTACATAATTCTCCCATTTCTCAGGCAAAGCTTCCAAAAATTTTCTTTCATATCAGCTTCTTCTTTTGTAAGATTCACCAGACGCATTTCACTCATTAAATGAGTGAATCTTGCAATCAGATTTGAAATCGATTCATTTTGATAATGTTTGAAGCTATTAAATTTCTTCTTCAAAACCTTTTGTCGACTTTTCTTATATTGGTCATTGCCTTCAAATCTCTTTTCCAATGCATCCCATAAACTCTTCGATGTATAGTTTCCAGAAAATTGACATAACAATTCTTTAGGTAATGCCATTGTCAAAGTACCATATGCCTTTTTCTCAGCTTGATATGCTTTATTTTGTTCAGAAGTAAGTTTTCTTTGAAGAATTGGCTCCCCGGTTTCATCTTTAGGATAAACATATTGATCAGAAAATGGTAACCTCATATCAATATCATTTGTATCCACATACGCTTCAAACCGTTTAACCCAACTATGATAATCTTCCAATTTGAGCAATTTGGGAACTTTCTGACTTGTTCCAATTTTATTATCATAGTTCATCATAGTTTGCATCGTAGCTTATACCAAATTCTGAATTGCTACAAACGCTTGAAAATCACTCATCTTGTCCGAAAACTTGTATACCAAAACTTCAAACCCAAAAACGAAGGTCTTAGAAGCGGATTTTGGGTACCAAAACGGAGGGTACTAGCCGTTAGGATAGTAAAAGTATAGATCTCTTTGAGACAGTCATTTTGGCTGGTATTGAGTTCCGTAACTCTTAACGGTTCTCAAGTTACGTCAGTTTCCGTGAACCCTTCCAAAAATCCTAATTACTGTTCACCCGAACCTCAGCCGAACTTGATCCGAATCTCTTCCGAACCTTAACCTAACTTGGCTGACCGAACTTTAACCGAACCTTATCCGAACCTCAACTTCGTTAGAATTTCAGCCGAACGTTATCCGAACCTAGAGTTCGGAGCGGTTACTTTTCAGTTACTGCCGAACCTCAGACGAACTCGAACACTCTCGACTCCATTTTCGTGATTTTCAGTGTTTTTGGATGAAATTTTCGGCAGGAATTCAAGTAAACTCAATAGAAACAATCTAGGAGAAGATTTTTCATGAAAGGTACACTCGAGAAGATCAAACGAACTCAAAAATGAGTAACATTTTCGCAAAACTTGGGTTTTTTACTCAAAACTTCGAGAAACAGAGATTTCCGACCAGTAGATTGAACCTAATGATCTGATACTACTTGAAAATGTGTGAGCGTTGGATCGTCTACTCAATCGTATCGGAATCAATGTAAAACAAGAATGAACACAAGGTGTAAATACAAATGACTTTGTATTAGACCACAGAGAACCACAGAGTACATAGATAGAAATATGAACAGGAAGTTCCAATCTCAATAAAATACAAACTATTTATACTAGATGAAACACGACCAGCCGAACCTCAGGTTCGGACCAGGGTTCGCCTGTGTCCGAACTCTAAGTTCGCCTAGAGTTCCGCCCATAGTAAACTTGCATCATCTTGTCTTATATTTGAAATGCTTATTTCCATATACGGCTGATGGACTGGTGTTGAAAAGGTTATGAGTCCAAATACAAGGATTATTAAATAGACTTTTGAAAAGGTTGAATAGGTAATCTAAGCGGAGATTGTCTATGTAAGAAGGAAGACTGTGGTTGTACAGCTAAAAGTGGGGCATGACGGTTCCCCGGGGTAGCGACG
>JBCNJP010012718.1:0-13410 GCA_039602395.1 Deinandra increscens subsp. villosa | reverse complement strand
TTCTTAGTTTAGTTGTAATTTAGGTTAACATTAGTTTACTTCAAATCAATTATATATTTATGTTTTCTTTTTCTTTTAATCGAACAAAACTATATAATACTAACCACATGCTCCTCGTGGATACGATACCCTACTTACCCTAGCTATCTAGGTTAATGGGTTTTTGAATGACTTGACGACGGTCATCAGTGTTCTTACATTACATTGTATGTAATTAGTTGACTATGTTACATTCGTGTAACAAAGTTGTCGATTTTACTGAGTCATGGATGTAACAAAGTAGGTGTAATATATATAATATATTACACATGTGTAAAAGATATATTACACAATTGTAACAAAATTTGTATACATTGATTAGTTTACTATATTACATCTTTTGTTTCTTGTAAAGATGTTACATAGGAGTAACAAATTGGTACAAGTTTCATGTTTCTCTTATCAATTTAGTATATTATATCTTTATTTTTTTGGAAAAGGTACATGATGTTATTTGTTACAACTATATAACAATCGTTAGGCTGGTAAAAATATGTTTCATAATACATGGGTGTAACAAATTGATACATGTTTCATGTTGCTTATCACCGGTTTTTTTTCTTTTGTAAAAATAGGTTTGTGTTTTTTTCTTCTAAATTTTGACCTGAAAATTTAAAATTAAATGAGAGAGAGAGAGAGAAAGATTTTAGGAAAATAGGAGATAGGAGAGAGAAAATTAATTTAAACATTTATTAATAAAATTTTGGTATGTCTATTATGTCCTTCATTAAATGACACATTTTACAATTTTAACCTTATTTAATCTCAACCATCAATCTTTAAATCAATGGTTAAAAGATGGTTTTTCAGGTTTTCCAATAAGGTGAGGTTTTCCATGGATCCCTACCATATATATATATATATATATATATATATATATATATATATATATATATAATATATATAGTGAAAAGTTCATTGTAGACACCTCCATAAGTGTAGACAGGTAGACACCCTTTTTCACCATTAGATCTCTTGATCTAATGGTTATGATTAATTTCTTTTTTTTTCTTTCTTTTTCTCATTGTTCAGAAAATTTTACATGTGAAATAAAGTAATTTCACATGTGAAATAGGATGTCTACCTGTCTACACTTATGGGGGTGTCTACAATGAACCTCACCATATATATATATATATATATATATATATATATATATATATATATATATATATATATATATAGGGTGTGGAACTATTAGTAACCCTTGCTTGGAGCAATAACCAAATAACCCATTTGAACCACCAAAATCATGACAAGTGTCACCCTCTTTCTCTTTCCAGGGAGGGTATTTTAGACATTTAACCTAACAAAAAAGGTACCCCCTCCATTTTAAAACGGCTATAACTTTTTTATCTGAAGTCGGTTTTTTATAAAAAAAATACCATTGGACTCGTTGTAATTTTATCTTTAATTCAGATGTGGTCCCGACTTTTTTTGATATTTTTTCCCAAACGTTCGTACTGACATGTAATGTTACAAAAAGTAGCACTGGACCACTGGTGCCTTTTTTTTGTGGCGCTGCTGCCCTTTTTTGTAGCATTGATGTTAATACGGACGTTTGAAAAAAAAAGTTTCAAAAAAAGTCGAGACCACATCCGAATTAAAGGTAAAAATGAGGCGAGTTTAATGGTATAATTTTTATAAAAAACCGACTTCGGATAAAAATTTTATAGCCGTTTTAAAAATGGGGGTGGTACTTTTTCTTTTGGTTAAAATACCACTTATACCCTTTCAATTAAAAAAGAAAAAGAAAACAAGTCAGTGCCACTTGGCACTCATCCATAGCACCAGCTTTTTGATCCAACCACTAAGATGGAGTTATTTGGTTATCACTATAAGAGGGGGTTATTATTAGTTCTCATTCCTATTATATATATATATATATATATATATATATAGAATGGATAATTTGGAAACCCACTTGAGCTTTGAAAACCTTGAAAACCTTTTATGGGCCATTGATCTCATTAATCAATGGATGAGATTAAATGTTACTTTTTGCATTTTCTTTTTCATTTATTTAATAGCCAAAAAGGTAGAAAAGGGTAAGATAGTAATCTTACCCACCTTTCTCTCTCCTACTTTTTCAATTTCCAATGCACCAATCATTACTATCTCTCCTATTTTTTAAATTTCTCTCTCCTACTTTTTTAATTTTCTGACACGAATTTTACATATGTAAAAGATTTGTAACTGCTATTAAACATTCTTATTTCAACATTTTACATATGTAAATTATCTTGACAAAGGAAATAAAAAAATAACAAATATATTTTATTAATTTATAAGTAACCGTCACAATCAACATTAAGAAACCATTACAATCAACGTTAAAACGTAACAATATAATTCATTCAAAATGATTAAAAACTATATAACAAGCTAACAAAAAAATATATAAAAGCTAATTATTCTTAAGTTCTTGATAATCATCTTTATCTTTGACACAAAATCTCGTAACCTACAAAGAAAACAAGTTCATCAGTTTATATACGTACAAATCACCATCATGTTACATATGTAAATTTAAATATATAACGAGACGTAAAATGAAAAAAAACATGGGTTTTTACATATGTAAAATCAGATCTTGAAATGTAAAGTCAGATCTTGAAATGTGTAAACATGGGTTTTTACATATGTAAAATTAGTTTTTACATATGTAAACATGGGTTTTTACATATGTAAAATCAGATCTTGAAATGTAAAATTAGTTTTTACATATGTAAAATTAGTTTTTACATATGTAAAATCAGATTGTGGAACCATTTGATGGGTTTGTGGGGTTTTCATATCTCACATGGTTTTTACATATGTAATATCTTATTTTACTTATGTAATATCATTAAAACACCTATAGATCACTAAAAACACATATGTACTTTTAAGTAGATAATGAGATATAACATGTTACGTAGGTAGATTTACATATGTAACACTAGTAATTACATATGTAAAAATAAAATATTACATATGTAAAAGATTATGAACCAGCTTTTGACCTACAAAGCCTAGTGTCACATATATGTTACATATGTAAAATAAGATATTACATATATATTACATATGTAAGTTAATTTGCATATGTAAATCATCAACAAAATATATTTTTTATATTATTTTTAGATGTAACTTACACTTATTAACAACACAAAAAATAAACCATGTGGATACAAAAGAACAACTTGAAAAAAATATATATTTTTTAAAACTGCTAAATGTAACATCCCCGTTTTTATATATGTAAAGATCATTAAAAATATATTTTTTATAACTTGTTTAAATGCAAAATCCCCGTTTCCCAAAAATATATATGTCCAGACTAATTAACAACACAAAATGAAGGGATGTCAATGAAACTCGAACCGGTTCATATACATATGTAAAACATGCAGTTTTTTTTTAACTACTAAATGTAATGCATAAAATCCTATTTACATAAGCACATTTACATATGTAACATTAGTTATTACATATGTAATATCATTAAATATACCTTAAAGAATTACATAAGCACACCTACATATGTAACATCATAAAAGTATAATTTTTATAACATCTTTATATGTAACATCCTCGTTTCCCAAATATATGAGTCCCGTGAGATTCATGAGATTGTAAGTGGTAAATTTACATATGTAAAAGTATGTAAACATCAGTTAATACATATGTAAAAAATATGTTACATCAATTATTACATTGTAAAAATAGCATTTTACATATGTAAAAAGATTAACTCGTGAGATTGTAAGTGGTTAAATTACATATATAAAGAGATATAACATTTTACATAACTAAATTTACATATGTAATATTAGTTTTTACATATATAAAAATAAGATATTATCAACGAAAAACCTAAAATGAAAACAAAGATACTTATTGTAAAGATATGTAAAATCAGTTATTACATATGTAAAAATAAAAAATTATCAACGAAGCCCAATTCCAAAAATATATAATGAGACGTAACATCAAATAAGATTCTGAGTGGTAAAGTTACATATGTAATATCATTAAAAACAACTATTTTTTAAAAGTTTGTGACTTCTACCGCTTCAACCGATCGACAATAAGCAAGTTTTCCATTTAAGTAACGACAATCACATATTTTTTTTATTTGATATACCCAGAACCCCAAGCATTATTTAACCCAAAAGCAAAAAAAAAAAAAAAAAAAAAAAAACCTAGATTAGAAATTGAAAACTGACTTCGTGGTTCCAGTTCATACCTTTGATGAGGTTTTAATATTTAATTCAGTTTTATTGGTTATTTAGTAGCGTAAATTTGATAAAAAAATGTTATGCATATTTAATAATCATAAACTCAGTTTGACAGTTTGACATCAAAACCCAGTTTGACATCAAAACATATTTGATTTGAATTTGATAAATACAATTGATACTCTTCTAGAGTGAGAGTTGGAATCCGGCGAGAGTTTTCACTAGAGAGAATGGAGAGAGAGAGAAATCCGGCGAGAGTGAGAGTTGGAATCGTCAACCAAGATGCTGAAGATGAATGGGTAATCGTCAACCGCAGGAAGCCAAGATTCACCAGAGATAACCGCAACCACCCAACAACCGCCCCGCCTGCACGTCCACCGCCTCCTCCAACCACCTCATATCTTATCACCAATCTTTCACCTGAGTGCACGGCTGCCACTATATGGCGGAAGTGCTGTCACCTCGGTATACTGAGAGATGCATTCATTCCAAACCGAAAAGATCGGAATGGCTATCGTTATGGCTTTGTTAGATTTGCAGCTGTAAAGAACCATGAAGCGATGATTGACAAGCTTCTACAAATTAATCTTGGGAACACGAAACACATGGTTGTGAAGGCAAGATCCGCCAAAATCCATCCATTAAAAACTTTTCTTCAACCCCATCCCCATCCGCAGACTAATCGCCAAAATACAGATACTATTCAACCCAGACCCAGATCCATTTTGCATCCACAAAACCCAGTTGCTGCTCATAGAGCACCACCCTACCATATTAATGCAACATTTGCAAGGTGTCCTCCCCCAAGAGTCAGCACAACAATCTCATACAGAGATGTTGCCAATGGCACCCTTCACAAACCAACCCATGATTTGCCCAATCCTCTAGAAGTCCGCATTCCAACTGCCCCTCCCCTCGTCCCTACCATTTGGAAGAAACTGATACTGATCGGGGAAGCGATTGATGTACACCATCTTTACAACGCCAATCTCATACTATCATCGGAGGGAAATATCAATCTTGCCACTCATTACGTGGGTGGGCTTAGCCTCCTACTAAAATTTGATACGTCATTGGAAGCCAGGGCCTTTTTTGAGAATAAGAAGCATATATGGGCAAAAATCTTCAAAAACCTGTTCATATGGGAGGGTCAAATACTCAAGAATGAAAGAGTCGCACAACTGATATTCCGGGGGGTTCCGTTTCATTTGAGATGCAAAGATACCTTCAATGCAATTGGTATGGCATTTGGTTCAATAGTTGAATCATCTGATTTTGATTGGTCCTCCTATGATGTCACAACGGGCACATGTTACATCCTTACTGACAAAGTTGAACGCATAGAAAGAAAAGTCTCCTTAAGGTGGAATGATAAATCATATGAGGTTTGGGTATGCGAATCCCCAAACCAATGGATACCTCCTGTGTTTCCTACATCATCCTCTTCGACCTCAGACTCATCGGAACAAATCTCCAATGATGGGACATCTGATTCCATTTTTGAGAATCTGGAGGAGGGTGAAGTTCACTGCCTTTCGGATACTCGTACCGGAAGATGCGACAACACTCCGGCGAGCCCGGATACGTTCAAGGATTCCAAAACAATTTCCGGCGTCAATGTCTCTACTCCGCTGCCAACCGTTCGGTTTCCGCCGACCTTGGAAATCCAAGGATCCAATTCATTGAATACGTCATACTCCCCAAAAACGGCGCACCTATTTCCAACACCACCTCCCTCCCCACCGCCCCCACCATCTGGCCCCCCACGTGTCAATTCCCTAGACTCGCCATCTAAAGTACCCGAATCCTCTGCTCCTGACCCGATTCAATTGACCTCTTCGAATCACCCAATGCATACTCCCCCACCCCCTCTTAATGTTCCTAAGCCCAACCTTAAGCCCATCCAGACAAACTCTCACTCCACGGCCCACCCTGACTTTTCTTCCGGCCCAAAAATGAAACATGATGTGCCTCCCAAACCCGTTGTTACCCTCTCCTCCCTGTCAAATTCAACAGAAGCACTTAGTTCACCTAAACCCTTCCCTGTCACCACTTCTCCTGTAAATCTTTCTGAAACGGTTCATAATTATTCCCATCACCATTCTCGTAACTCCGACTCCCCCCCATCTCTACACACTCTCAAATCTGCCCCTGTTCCCCTTTATGGTGCAAAATCTAGACCTAGGTCTGACCCCATACCGAAATCAATGGCCCTTGAAAGAGGGATAACGTCTTCGATCTCCACCAATCAATCTTCCTCCTGCTATCCTCCATTTCGTAGAACCTCCACCCTCCCCGTGAGATTGAGCAATTCACTTTGGCCGGCCTCCTTCATATTCCGTCCTCAGGGTACAAGAAATGGGCGGAATCCCCATGGGTCCTCAAAATCCTCCGCCCCTCCGATATACAATCAGAGCTCTCGAAAAAAGAAAAATGGGCTCTCGGATTCATACGCTCGAGATTCACAAGGATCGAAGCAGCGAAACACTCAGAACAATGGCGGTGGGCAACAACCTGGGGTTTGCGATGAACGAGTTCCAGGAGATCGTGGCTGACTTGATTCCGGGCCCACAGGCAATAGACTGTAGGATTTATTTCCTCGTTCCCTTCTCCTGTTACTATCTGTTTATTCATGGAGTACTTATCTATCAATTCTAATGGTCTTGGACCTGTGAAAGAAGGTCGCATTCGGAAGCTAAAACTGATCCACAAGGTAGATTTCATTGCAATCCAAGAAACTCACAGCCACTCGGTATCATCTTCTCAAATCAAATCGATATGGGGTAACTCCCCATTTGATTTTGCAATGGCAGAATCGATTGGCAGGTCAGGAGGCTTGCTATGCTTATGGGATCCATCCAAATTTCAAAAGATATCCTCTACCTCCCATCGTAACTTCCTGTCAATTTCTTGGCACCCTGTCTTCCACACAATCAACCCTCCTGGTTATTAATGTTTATGGACCTCATCACACACCATCCAAAGCCCAACTCTGGTCGGATCTTGGCAACCTGCTAACTTCGTTCCCAAACACTCCGGCAATACTTCTTGGCGATTTCAATGAGGTACGTACTCCTGACGAGAGACTAAATTCGGAATTCCATCCAAACAATGCGTTAACGTTTAATGACTTTATCATGAATTCTGGTTTAAAAGAATATAAAATGGGAGGAATGAAGTATACATACATGTCTCCATCTGGGGATAAATTCAGTAAGATAGATCGAGTGTTGGTCTCAAATTTATTTATGAGGACGTGGCCAGATGCATCTCTAACAGCCCTTTCGCGTGAGATATCTGACCACTGTCCTCTCCTGTTGTCTACTGATAAATTTGACTTTGGTCCGCAGCCTTTTCGTTTCTTCAACTCATGGATTAGCATGCCCGGATATAATGAGAAAGTCAATGAAGCTCTTACTGCACCGTGGAATGAACAGGAACCCAGGTCCGACAGGCGATTGTTGCTGAAACTGAAAGAAATAAAGCAGACTCTAAAAGCTTGGAGCAAAGAGACTCGCAGGAAACAAGAAGGAGATAGAAAAATATATGAAGACACTGTCCAGGGGCTTGATTTCAAGGCTGAAACGGTTGGCTTGTCGGACGAGGACAAAAAAAGAAGACATGATGCGATGACAAAGCTCAAGGAAATTGATGAAATCAAAAGGAAGGACCTGCTGCAAAAGTCGAAAATTAAGTGGTTAACCCATGGGGATGAGAACAGCACTTTCTTTCACGGGCAATTGAGATGTCGACAAGCGAAGAACAGGATATGTGGAATTCAACATAATGGTTGCTGGGTTCGTGACCCTACTCAATTAAAACAGTTGGCAACCAACTTTTTTAAGGAAAAATTCAAGGAACCATTAGATCGGAGGCCGGAGTTTACATCCTCCAACTTCAAGAAACTATCTAGTGATCAAGCAGATAGCCTCACCGAGATATTTACGTGCACTGAATTAAAGAAAGCGGTCTGGGAATTTGCATCTAATAAAGCGCCAGGTCCTGACGGTTTTAGCATGAAATTTTTCAAACACCACTGGGAAGCTCTCGAGACCCCTCTGCTGCGGATCCTTAATGATTTTCACTCATCCGGTCAGATTAGTCCGGGATGTAACTCGTCCTTCATTACCCTCATTCCAAAAAAGAAAGACCCATTACACTTTAATCACTTTCGGCCGATCAGTCTCATAGGTGGCATTTACAAGATTCTCTCTAAAGTGCTGGCAAACAGATTAAAAGGCGTTATGAATACAATTATTAGCGACACCCAATCTGCGTATATCGAGGGAAGATCAATTCTTGACAGCCCGTTGATCCTAAATGAGACGATCTCTTGGCTGAAAAGTAGAAAAAGAAAAGCATTGTTGTTCAAGGTGGATTTCGAGAAGGCATTTGACTCAATAAATTGGGGATTTATTGACAATGTTATGAGGCAAATGAACTTCCCACAACTATGGCGGAAGTGGATGCAAGGTTGCTTAAATTCCTCTAGGGTATCCATTCTCATCAATGGGGCACCCTCTAAGGAGTTCCAAACCTTCAGAGGCGTCAAGCAGGGTGATCCTCTATCACCTCTTTTATTCGTAATTGGGATGGAGGCCTTACACGTTGCCGCTGAAAAGGCGATTAAGGATGGTATGTTCAAAGGCGTCAAGCTTCCTAATGGCGGCCCTTGCATTTCTCACCTATCATACGCAGACGACGTCATATTTGTGGGTGAATTATCGGCTGCAAATGCGAAGTTCCTGACACGTTTTCTCAGATGTTTTCATCTTGCGTCTGGCCTTCAAGTTAATTTCGAAAAAAGCAAGTTGTTTGGGGTTGGTGCAGATCTGCCTCTCATTGCTCCGATTGCTGATATCCTTAAATGCAAAACTGAGAAACTTCCTTTTGTCCATCTTGGCATCTCTATAGGTGCAAATATGAGGCTAAGGAAAAACTGGGAACCTGCTGTGGAAAAAATGAAGTCTCGGCTCAATAAATGGAAAGAAAAGATGCTATCTCAGGGAGGTAAGGCTACCCTCATCAAGTCTGTCCTTGGAAGCCTGCCAACCTACTATCTCTCTATCTTTAAAGCTCCTGAGTGTGTTATCAAGGAATTGGAAAGCATACGACGAAATTTCTTTTGGGGGCACTCGGAAGAGCAATCAAAAATCCCGTGGGTTGCTTGGGATAATGTCATCGCTCCAAAACAAGTGGGGGGTATTGGGATTGGTTCCCTAAAAGCGGCGAATCTTGCCCTTCAAAGTAAATGGGGTTGGAAATTTAAAGCTAGTAGCAGCGATCTTTGGGTTCATGTGATCCGATCAATTCACTCCTCGAACCGTATCCATACTATCGTCCCTCTTAAAAAAGCCATCCCGGGCTGTTGGAAGGCAATTGTTGGAGCAATCAGTGAGGTCGAGCAACTTGGTATCAATTTTTGGGAGGATATGAAGGCAATCGTTGGCGTTGGCGACACAACACTGTTTTGGCATGATCCATGGCTTGTTTATGGGGCATTAAAAGAAAGGTTCCCTGATCTATATACGATTGAAAAAACGAAATCCTGCAGAATTAACGCTCGTATTGCAACTCAGACACATCCCCCATCTGTTTCTTGGAATTGGGCCATCAATAGCCTTTCGGCCCATCAACAACATCAAGTGGCCCAGTTAATGACCCTGATCAATAATTATAGTTTCTCTACGGGGCCTGACAAATGGTATTGGACGGGCTGTGCGGATGGTATGTTTCACACTTCGTTCATCCGTAGGCAAATCGAAGCGAATGGTGTAGTTCAACAAAAAGAGCACTGTTGGGTCAAATGGATCCCTCTAAAAATTCAAATCTTGACTTGGAAGGCAAGAAGGAACCGAATCCCGGTAAAAGAGGAGTTAGTAAGAAGGGGGGTACCCATTATAAATTCGCTATGCTCCTGGTGTCATACACATATTGAATCAACATCACATGCTCTTATTTCTTGTCCCATGGCAAAGACATCATGGTCAAGGATTTCTGAATGGTGTGGTTTCCAGTTTAAGACTACCTCCACAGTGGAGGAGCTGCTCACAAACATTGAAGACGCCCCTGTCACGGAGAAAAGAAAGAAAAGGCTGATTGTCATCGCATCGGCATCTTTATGGGAAATCTGGAAGGCCCGTAACCGGAAGGAGTTTGAGGGGGCTAATACGCACCCCGGGCGAATCGTGGAGGACATCAAAACTAATTGTTTCTTGTGGCTTAAACACCGTGCCGATTTGTTTGATCTAGATTGGAATGGTTTTTGTATCTCATTTTTCTTTTGATCTTTGTACTGTTCTAGATCCTTGCTAGTTTTAATATATTGCGCCGTTCAAAAAAAAGAATTTGGGCCTTTTTTTCCCTTAGTTAAATCATAAACCCAGTTTGACATCAAACCAACTTCGTCAACATATATATGAGTCGGCGAACCTGTTCCGGTATATAAGTCGGCAAGGAACAATAAAATACATACCTCAATAAAATGAGTCAGCACCGGCTAGATAACGAGATAGCGAAAACCTAAAAGCTCGAATCTAGAAGTTGAAGACGCCGGCGACGAGTTGGTCGGAGAAGATGCCTCTGTAGCAACGTCGTTTGTTGGTGGCGGAAGGAGCGACGGTAAATGATGAACAACGACGGTGGTGGTGGTGAGCGACGGTAAATGATGCACAACGGCGGTCGGGAAGAACAACGGTGGTGGTGGTGGTGAGCGACGGTAAATGATGAACAGCGGCGGGCGGTGGGGCGTGCGATGGTATTGCTCGATGATGGTGTGCGACGTTGAAGGAGGCGATGGTGGCCGTTGATGGAGGCGGTGGTGGCCGGCTGCTCTTTGATCTTCAAAATATATTCCAGATCTTGATATGTAGAGTGAAGTAGGTGGGAGATTTGAAAATTTTCAAATACATTGTTGGGGGTATATATCAAGATAAATGACATGTCTGACAATAACAAAAAATAATATATAATGAAGGGTGGTCAAATTACCAATCTAGCCCTTTTAGTAGAAGACAAAAGAAGTAAAAATGAGTGATGTGGCTAATTGTGGAACCATTAGATGGGTTTGTGGGGTTTTCACAAGTGAAGTGGGTTTCCACCACATACTAAGCCTATATATATATATATATATATATATATATATATATATATATATATATATATATATGGGAAAGGTAAAATGGAAACCTCTTGAGTGAAGGAAATCGTGGAACCTCTTCAAAAACGGGGTAAAAATTTGTTTTTTTTCTCTTATTTTTTTTTATGGTGGTTCTTTATGTTATAGACTACTCTTAAATGAAAAAATATCAAAAAAACGCCTAGTAATTTTTTTTAAAAAAAATATCAAAAAAGTAAATGTTACATATGTTACTTTCGTGTGTACCTGTAAAAAACAGAAAAGTAACATATGTTACTTTTTTTTTTGAAAAAAATCTACAAGGCTTTTTTTTATTTTTTTTTACATTTAAGGGTACACTATAACTTAAAGAAACACCATGAAAAAATTGAGAAAAAAAAAACATTTTTTTACCTCATTTTTGAAGAGTTTCCACGGTTTCCTCAACTCAAGGGGGTTTCCATTTTACCCTTTCACTATATATATATATATATATATATATATATATATATATATATATATAGGGAAAAGATAAATTGGAACCCACCTTGAGTTGGAGAATCTTTGGAAACCGGTCAAAAACGAGGTTAAAAAAATGTTTTTTTTCTTAATTTTTTTATGGTGGTTCTTTAGGTTATAAACTACTCTTAAATGAAAAAAAATCAAAAAACCGCCTAGTAGATTTTTTTTAAAAAAAATATCAAAAAAAAAGTTACATTTGTAACTTTTATGCGTATATTTACAGTTACGCAAAAAGTTACATGTGTAACCTAGACATTTTTGATATTTTTTTAAAAAAAATCTACTAGGCGGTTTTTTGATTTTTTTTCATTTAAGAGTAGTTTATAACCTAAAGAACCACCATAAAAAAATTAAGGAAAAAAAACAATTTTTAAACCTTATTTTTTGACCGGTTTCCAAAGATTCTCCAACTAAAAGCGGGTTCCAAAATACCCCAACCCTATATATATATATATATATATATATATATAGAAAGAGAGATCATTTGAGAACCAATTTGATTTGAGAACTAAAAAGAACTAATTTGAGCCACAAGTTTATTTACATGTATCCCCTCACATGAATTTGTAGTGGTCCCCCTGAAATTTGTGGTTGAGATTTAGTTCCCAAAAGTTCTCAAAACACAAAGTTCTCATTTGAACCTAACCCTATATATATATATATATATATATATATATATATATATATATATATATATAATCACTTCAAATACTATATATTACCACTCATCTCTCACATTTTTTATACCTCCTCTTCACTTTAATCTCAAAACCCTCTACATCTTTTGTTATCTCAACAACATGGATTGTCGTAGCCAAGCCAATAAAAAAAATCTTAAAATTTTTTGTCTAAAACAACATTTTACAACCATACCCACTATAAAAACATCAAATTCTACAAGCTTTTTCTATCTCCGGTTGGCACCATTTGATTGTTCCAAAAGTTTGTAGAATTTCTTTCATCTACAACCATACCCCCACCCTTACAGATATGGGTGTTCAAATTCCGGTAGTATCCGAAATTTCGGATATCAGTTTTCGCTGTCCAAGTCCAACTCCGAAATTTCGGACTGGACTCGGATAGTTATAACAGATATCCAAAAATCCTGTTTTGTTTAAAAAAACCATAATTTAACCAAAAAAAATGACAAAAAAAATAAACATAGTCCAAATCTTCAAATACAAATAAACATAAGTTCGACTTAAAAAAACGACAAAACAATTAAACATAGTCCAAGTCTTCAAATAAACGTCAAATTAACCAAAAATATATTTTAATTTATTTAAATTTTTCGAAAATCGGGTATCCGAAACTTCCGAAAATTCGGTAAATTATTGTCGATGTCCGAATTTTCGGGTATCCGAGTTTCGGGTATTCGAAATTCCGGATATCCAAAATTTTCGGATAATTCAGATACGGAATTTTGGATAATTCGGATACGGATTTGGACTCGGATATTTTTGAACACTCCTACTTACAGATTGAACGATAGGCTCTGAGCAGTCA